>JAGKTI010033280.1:0-11054 GCA_018397915.1 Birgus latro | reverse complement strand
GATTATATATGAGTGTGTTGTCCCAGATGATTGGCTGAAGAGTGTAATTGTAAATGTGTACAAAGGGAAGGGTGATGCCCTGGAAAGGGGAAATTACAGAGGTATAAAGCTCTTAGATCAGATAATGAAAGTAATGGAGAGAGTTCTAGAAGGTATGATTAGAGAAAGAGTGAATATCAATGAGATGCAGTTTGGGTTTATGCCAGGCAGGGGGACCACTGATGCCATATTCATTGTTCGACAGCTTCAGGAAAAATATATTGGCAAGAAAAGGGAATTGTATTTTGTTTTTGTTGATTTGGAAAAGGCCTTTGACAGAGTCCCTAGAGAGGTGGTGAAGTGGGCAATGAGAAAGCTAGGGTTGGAAGAGTGGCTGGTTAGGGTGGTTATGGCCATGTACGTGGGTGCTCACACTCAGGTAAGGGTGAATGGAGCTTTGAGTGATGAGTTTCCCGTGAATGTTGGTGTGCATCAGGGGTCAGTTTTGAGTCCCTTGTTGTTTATCATGGTGCTTGAAGCCCTCTCACGTGACTTCAGAGAGGGACTCCCATGGGAGATGTTGTATGCTGATGATTTGGTGTTGATTGCTGAGAATGAAGGGGAGGCTGAGGAAAGATTTAAGAAGTGGAGAGATGGTATGGGGCACAAGGGCTTAAGGGTAAATGCAGATAAAACAAAAGTGATGATATCTAGGGTTGGTGGCGGTACAATCAGAGGAGAGGGAGAGTGGCCATGTGCAGTTTGCCACATGGGTGTGGGAAGTAATTCCATCTTGTGCAGTGTTTGTGATAAGTGGGTGCACAAGAGATGTAGTGGTATTAGAGGTAGACTGCGAGATAATGCTGATTTCATGTGTGCGGTGTGTCGGGGAGAGCAGGCAGAGATTGTTAGGCGTGAGAGGGTTGAACTTGCAGGTGAGTCTCTTGAGTGTGTGGAGGAGTTTTGTTATTTGGGAGACATGTTAGGTGCCGGAGGTGGGGCTGGAGTTAGCTCGGTTGCTAGAGTGAGAAGTGGTTGGAAGAAGTTCAGGGAGCTGTTGCCTCTCCTGACATTGAGAGGACTCTCCTTACGTGCTAAGGGGTCTTTGTATGCAGCATGTGTTAGGAGTGTGATGCTGTATGGTAGTGAGACCTGGGCAGTAAAGGAAGAAGATATTCGCAGGTTTAAACGTACAGAAATGACAATGATTAGGTGGATGTGCAGTGCGTCCCTGCGTGCAAGGCCTGGGGGGGCTGGGTTTACGATAGAAGAGTTGAGAGGTAGGATGGGACTGGAGTGTATTGGTGTTGTGATGAGGAGAGGTAGGCTGAGGTGGTTTGGACATGTGGAGAGGATGGGGGATGATAATTGGGTACAGAGGGTGAGAAGTGTTAATATTGGGGGAGGGGTTGGGAGGGGTAGACCGAGAAAGACATGGGACGAGGTCATTAAATGTGACTTAAGGGTTAAGGGACTGAATAGGGAGGCTGCCAGAGATCGAGCAGCGTGGAGAGCCGCCATTAGGTGACCAAGGCCGACACATGCAAGCATGTTGGAGCCTTCAAAAACGAAAACGAAAACGAACCATATTAAAACTATGAAAAAGACACAAAAAATACTCCTGCAACTTACACAAAGATCTGAACAGTCAAGCAATGGAGATGGACACCAAAGGAGCACACTGACAAACAATGAGACCCAGAGTCACACTAGCACACCACCACTAACAGTAGATCCTAGTACACCCCACTGCAGAAGCATGGGAAGCACATCACACAGCACTCACTTTGATTCAGCAGACAAGACACTGACCACACTAGACTGAGGTAGTATGGTAATGTGGAACAACGAGAGGAAACAGAAGCCTTCACAAATGCCTGGATGGAATCAACAGCTGGAAAGAGAACAGGGACAGGCAGAAGATGCAGTGGAAGAGTAGTGGCACAGAAGGGGAAACAAGAGACAAAGATATGACACAGGAGAATGCAGTGGAGAAGAGAAGATGGAGGCCACACATCTGGGCAGCTGAATCTGATGTTGGAGAAACAGTGCAGAAGTTGCCAAGACAGTGATAAAGCTGGAAATGTCAACATGCCTTGTTAAATGGAAACAGGATGCAATGCACACTCTACTCAACTATGCAAGTCTGGGATTGTTCCCCCCGTCATCATTTAAAACACCTGGGCAGTGTCATGACTTTTCAAGATGCTTGCAAAGAAAGAGGGAGCACTGTGTTAAAACATCTAATCTGCATACCATCACACTGCATACCAATACTGTACAACTAACTTCTTGAATCTGGTGATGTGCTTATAAGCCTAGTCTTCATTCCTTTAAACCATTTGTTCAGGCTCTGAGGGAATGTCTTCCAATGATGGAGTAAATGAAATCTATATCAAACCCCTTCATGTTGAAAAGTCTCTTCTAAGCTGGATAAAACTGTCTGTTGGTAGCAATAATTAAAAAAGAAAAAATCACTGGTTTCAAAAAGTTAATGCTATAGCTACTCTAAAACAATGATAAACACACACGAGTCTTACTTTTCTTAGCTTCCTGCAGCGCTCGTATGGCTTCCCCACATTTGTCCTGATTCAACAAATTCTGTCCCACATAGTTATATGCCTGCAGGAGAAACATGTAATTAGAATATGACACCCAAAAGATGGGCTAAAACATCATCATCATCACTGATGCATTACTCCTTCCTGTGAATCCTTAGAAAGGGAATGGCTATGAAACAACCACCTCCAAGCTACTCTATCCTCAAATACCTCTCTCACTCTCTCAAATACTTCTCTTCCTCTTCCTTCCTTCTCACAAGTATACTGCTTCACTCTCTTCTTCCATATCACATACATTCTACCTCCATCAACATTACCCTCGATCTCACTTTCACAAACTTTCTTTGGTACCCATCTATGTATATATTTTTTTATGTTCACACGATCTCAACATACAGCATACCTCTACATCCACACCGTAACTCCACGTCTCACCCTTACAGCTCTTCTTCCATTCGACAATACTCATAAATTCCATATTACTTACACCATCCATCCTCTGCATACCTGTAGCTGTCCTTCGATGTCATTTCTACAGCTTACAAACTAAAAAGCTCTCTATCACTCACTGTCCAGGTTTCACTCCCCAACAGGAGGATCAGAAATCAAACACTTTCATACAGGGTCTTCTTAACTTCCATACTAATGATCCTATTCTACCTGAATGAATCATGCTAATGCTTCATTAGCAATCAAACAAATGGAGGATGACTAAAGTCTGTTTTTACCTCCACCGACTTACTATGCACTTTTAAGTATGGATGCAGTATTTCATTACTTCAGCAATGATCAGAATTTTACATATGTTATGCATTTAATATATTGTTAACTGCTAAGATCTGGTTTAGTTTCTGGAAGTTATAATGTTATGCAATTACAGTCAGTCTAATGACTAAGTGTCATGTGCTTTTAGGGAAGCATAAAAGTGCTTTATATTGTCTTTTATTATTTGGCAATGATGTTACTTATTTTTAAACAATAACATATCTTAACTTTTTAAAATATAAAGATATAGATAGTAATCACTTAATGCTTCCTTAAAATGAAAATGAAAATAAAAAAGCTAATGGAATTGTTATACAGTATTTTGATGTAATTTAATATACTGATATTATTCCATAAAGTACCAGATTTAGTAATGCAGATACTCCAAATTTAGCAGTAAATTCCTTAAAGTTAAAGAAAGGCAGCAATAATTATATTGTGCACCAAATATTTTTATTATATACATTATACTGAATATTAACAGAAATAAATGAAGAGAAATTGGACTTCAAATTAAAATTGTACCTGTTCACAGATGTTGTACCAACAAAATAAAGATTAAGCCAAAGTCATATTACTGATGGAACCAGTCAGTGTGCACTACATGTGATCCATTTACCACCTGAGTGAAGAAATAAAAAACGTTCAAAAAGGTAGTGATTCAGAAGCAATAACAGGAGCTGCAGGAACATAATACTGAATAGTGCTCTGAGGGATATGTGGAAATTAAGTTGCGAAATTGGGCAGAGAATCTGGCAACATAGGTGAAAGCTATAATTTATGTACCTAACAGCAAACTGATGGGTACTGTACATGGTATCTGAAAGTAGGAGAGATGGATTGTCCATCCATCCATCATCCAATCCTATATCACCCCATGAGAAGCGTAGGAACCCAGGGCTAGGTAAGTCGGTCCTGACATTTAAGATGAGAGTGACCAGCCTCACTCATCCCTGAGAGGGATTATGTGAGCAATAAACTCTAGCCACCCCTTGGATATAAACCTATGCAGGCTCAACCCGACTGCAGCACCTTAATTACCCACTAAACCGCCAGGTGCCATAATTTGGTTATATGGTTACCCCCCACCACAGTAAATGGTTTCCTGGTGAACAGGAAACTATTTGGCTTGTCACTCAGTTTAGAGTTACCCATTGGCAGATGAAGGAAAGAAAGACAGAAGAGAGTGTGTAAAGTCACCCGTAGGTAGAAGGAAGAGGAAAGAGTGAAGGAAAGGAAGACAGAAGAGGAAGGATGGAAGAGAGGAAAGGGCAGAGACCCAAGGCAGCACTAAATCAAGTGAGTGGATGGTGAGTGCCCCCACCTATCACTAATGAGACTAAATAGTAAGGAAATGAGGCCTGAAAAGATATTCAAGTACTGTACAATAATTACAGTAAACAGTCCAATGAATGAGTAGTGGTTTGGATGAAAATTGAAGTGAATGGTACAGCAGGGGAGGAAGGTGGCACAAAAACTGTGAATGTAATGATTAGAGACAGAAATGTCAGTAAGGGAGTAAAGCATTAACCCCTTTGATCCAATAATATGGTTTTTATTTTGCTCTTGCTATCTCCAGATGATTTTTTTCTTTTTTAATAGATTTGGAGAGATTTTCAAACTGGTTGGGTTACTGGTATATATAACCTTCATCAACTCCTGAACTATGAAGATGGTCTCCATATCTATAGGCTATAATATCATGTTATCAGTAAAAATCAAATATAAAAGATGTCCTCAGGCTGAAGATGTTAAAAGACAGCATACTGGTCCCAACATGGATGCAATAAGGAATTGTTTACAACTGCTGTGAAATGAGTTATCAAAATTATAGTCAATAACAGTTTCTCCCCTTTCAGGTGTGCAGGCCTAAGGCTAGGCTAATGTAGTCCAGTACATTTTAGGGGTAGATGACCAGCCTAATCCCCTTGCTTGCATTACATGACTGAAAATGGACATAATGTAGATTTGGGGAATATGGGTACTATCTCTGTTGTGGATGGGAACACACACACACACACACACACACACACACACACACACACACATACACACACACACACACACACACACACAGGTTGCCGACAGAGATGAAGCTCTTTGTGGATCATGGAGAAATAATCACCCAATCAGTGTCGAAAAGGAGACCAGCTTATTGTGATTATGTGAATGAATGCATGAGTGGCAGTCCCATCGGATATTAGTAAAAAAAACGCAGGTTTCGGTCATAAAAAGAGTAAAAGACACAGTGGAAGTACAGTTTCCATATGGTTGCATCATGGCAGGGAGGGATAGTCCATTGTTTACATCTTGTGGCGGTGAATCTGCAGGCTTCTCTGATGAAGATATGGGTAACGGAAGTACTAAGCTGAACCAAACAAGAGTAACAGGAGTGGAGAAAATGGCAGAGAGGAATGTCCAGGAGTTAAAAAAGGTCTATCTATCTATTGCCAGACGCCTTAATCCCGTAAGGGGTGGCCACAAACAAATCACCACCATGTCACTCTGTCCCCCGCCATTTCACTGCCCTGCTCCCAGCTCACACCCCTCTCTCTCATATACCTCTCCACTCCATCCCTCCATAACATCCTTGGTCTCCCCCTCCCTCTACCCCCTCCACCTCACTCACATACACTCTCCACATCAGTCTCTCACTCTCCATCCTCTCCACATAGCCAAACCACCTTAATGTGTTCTTCCTAAAGCTTCTTATCACATCCACATCCACACCACAATGCTCCTTCACTTTCTCATTTCAGTCTGTCTCTCCGTGTGACTCCACATGCTCCTCTCAAATAACTCATTTCCACTGCTCTCACTCTTGACTTCTGTCCCTTCAACAGGGTCCAAGATTCACTTCCATATGTTAGAACTGGCAGTGCTGGGCAGGTGCGGAAGTACTTGCGCAAAGAGCAATTGCGCACCCTTGCGCTTCTGTGAATATCGTTTGCACATTGCACACTGCACGAGACCATGCGCAATATTGCGCTTTTGCACATGAAAAGGCAGGTGCGCAAGCGCAAATTTAGTTGCGCTTGCATAAATGAATTTGTGCTTGCGCACCTGCCTTGCACACCTGTCCTGTGGATTGCACACTGAGCAATCCACAGGACACGTGGTCTTGGGAGCTGCCCGCATGGCTGGACAAGGGATGCGAGAGGCTCGGGCAGGTTGTGAGGGCTGGATTGTTGGGGGGAGGTGGGAGGGTAGTAGCATTTCTTAAAATGCTTCAACAAAGATAATGTACTTTAATGTTTTTTTAAGTTATTATTATAAACAATAAATAATCAATTAAAAATACATTATTTACCGTAGAGTGGCATATGCAATTCCCTACAAAAATCATTAAAACATATTATTTAAATATCCACAGCCTAATAATTTATTAGGCTGCAGATATTTGATTTAAATAATATGTTTTAATGATTTTTGCAAGGAACTGCAGATGCTGTTGTATATCTTTATTAAATTATTAAATAAAATGTCTTGAGAAAATGCAGATAAAGTAAAACTGGCAACATCACAGCCTTTGTTTCCCTGTCCCTCTCCGCTTCGCTCACTCGTCTATATGAACTTACAAGTTAACAACGCATTGCTCCTCTGGTCCTACTGCCTTATTTACTTTGTGTGAAGTAGAAGTAATCTGTCAGTAATGGATGCCCCCAGTACCAGGAGTACTGGGTGTACTGCCCAGTCTTGCCAGCCAGATGCAGAGTGTGAAATTCAAATGACCGAGAGAGTGGAAATACTGTACAGGAATTTAGTCTGGTAGCTCCATGAGTCCAATAAAAGTGAATTCCAGTCTATTGAAGTCCATTATATTGAGGTTTTACTGTACTTGGTTCGTTATTACCGCTTGCCACCAATCTCGATGGTGTAGTTTATCGTACTTGATTCGTTTTTACTGCTTGCCACCATTCTCGATAGTGTAGTTTATCGTAGTTCACTACTGTCACCAATCTCGATAGCGTAGTTTATCATACTAGGTTCGTTTTTATCACTTGCCACCAATCTTGATAGCATGGTCGTAGGTACTTGTAGGGAGAAAGGAAAGTCAATTATGGATCATTAAGCACAGCCAGAATAAAATCGTGAGACGTAGTATCGAGGTGAGTTAAAGCACTCCAGGGTTACGGAGTTTTGTTGTACAATTATATTGAATAGTGACTTACAGCATAACTAAGCATGACGGCCAAAGTCTCCTAATGATCCTAGTGTCAGGCCTTCTCTCTAACCCCTCTCCCCTTTCTTGATCCGAAGGGAATCTCTCCGACAATATATACAGCTTGGAGAGGATTGTGGGTGAGGTAGTCTGATAGATATCCTGTTCATGTGGACTTCAATGTGTTTGAATATGTCATGAAATTCTGGGTTGCCTGGACTATGAGGATGTTTGAAATACATCATATGTTAAGGATTCTTGATGGTTTGGGACAACAATATTGTGGATAGACATTATGTGAATTGACATTCCTAGTGAGAAGCTGTGTACATTTCCAGCAGACACTACATCCTGTACCTTGTGTTTATGAGATATATACTAATGCCTATATAATACCTACAACTGATGTCTAACCAATAAAGCAAAAGTTTACAAGCACCAGCAACACTGTACTAATGAAGTCCAAGGTTAAGATGCACGAGTGATGAAGTAATCATCGGTTAAGTGTGTGACCAGCAGACACAGGCAAGTTTGTAAATTTGAGCTTGTTAATGCCTTTGCATCAACTGCCCATGTTGGACTCCACTACAGTAATTTCTACCAGCAATTTCCACAACTCAGTCTTTCTTCTATATAATTACAGTAATCCCTCCATTATTCGGATGTCCAATACTCGGACATACTCACTATTCGGATATTGTGGGCTGCCCAACCCCCAAAATGCCCAAAAATTCAAAAAAATTTCGATTTTTTGGGACCGCGTCAGTTTGAATTTCCCGCGCGCGCCGATCGGCTATGTTTACACTCGTGGCGCCTCTGTCGGTCGCCATTACCCACTCTGCTACTGCCTCGTGAACAACTCCGAAAATGGCGGCCGAAGTGATTGCTTTTGTGGTGATACCCTACCTCCTACAGTGCTTGATACTGCTCTTCACCTTCTTCATCATGTGTGTGATGATGGCCCCGCCTCCTGAGAAGAGGAAGAAAGTGGTTCTGACTCTGGAGAAGAAGAGGCAGATATTGGACAAGGTGGATGCCGGCTGGTCAACAGGACGTATCCTACGTGAGTTTAACCTCCCTCGCTCCACCATGTTTGATATCAAGAAGTCCCGAGACAAACTACAGCAGTACACGGCTGATTTAGCATCGAAGACCAGATGAAACGTGGAGAGGAAGGTGATGTTTAGTATGCAGACATCGACCGCTCCACGTTGATTTGGTATCGACAACAACGTGCTGCAGGTGTGCTGGTACGTGGAACAGAGCTGAAAGCTGCTGCTGAAAAGTTCGCAAGGCTACACGACGCCCCAGACTTCAAGGCATCTGAAGGTTGGCTCTTCGCGTTCAAGTTACGGCACGGACTTACAAATCGTAAGGCCCATGGTGAAGCTCTGGACGCTAACGACGAAGGAGTAGAACAGTTTCGGCAGAAGGTGAAGGGCTTGATTGATAGGGAGGGCCTCACTCTCGGTCAAGTTTACAACACTGACGAAACTGGCCTATTTTACCGTTCAATACCCACAAACACTATCGCTGAGGAGACGGAGAAGCGTGTACCTGGCCCCAAGCTCTCGAAGCAACGGGTGTCTGCTTTGTGCTGTGCCAATGCTAACGGCATGCACTGGCTCAAGCCCGTTATTGTAGGCCGTGCAAAGCAGCCTAGGTGCCTTTGTGGGTTAATGGATGCCCTTCCTGTCGTGTGGTATCATTCTTTGAAGGCTTGGTTCACAACCAAGATCTTCAAAAATTGATTCCACCAACACTTTGTTAAGGAGGTCATTCGTTATCAGACGGAGACACTGAAAATCCGACGAGACCAGGTAAAGGCCTTCCTGATTCTAGACAATGCACCTGCGCATCCGTCAGACAAGGAGTTGGTGGCTGAGAATGGTCGCATCAGGTGTCTGTTTTTGCCACCTAATACAACTGCTCTCATCCAACCAATGGACCAGGGAGTGATTGTGGCAATGAAGAGGCTATACCGACGGAAGTTTTTGGACGAGGTGATGGTTGAGGACGAGGACGATCGCAGGGAAGGACGTGACATGCGAGGACTAAAAACTCTCGAAAACATTCGCCGATACACCCTCAAGTCTGTCATCTTCAACTGGGCAAATGCATGGAATGAAGTCTCTGTCAAGACTTTAGAAAATGGTTGGTCTCACCTGCTTCATGGAAGTGACGTGGTGCACGATTTTCTGGGTTTTGACGTAGATGACTTTCATGCAAGGCTTCGTACGGGTGGAGACGATGCGGATGTCGACGAAGTGCGCAAGTGGTTGGATGACGACGAGGGCGATCCTGGGTATCAGATCATGTCTGATACCGAGATCGCATCTACTGTTGCTGGTCCGAGTACCCAGCAGGAAGATTCTGAGAAGGACAGCGACGATGATGCAGACTCCTCACAGGTTGCAACTGCCCCAACGATCCCCAGGCTGAGCACAATCCGGCACTATGTGGAGTTCGTCCTTGACTACCTAGAACACCCGGACTGCGACAGAGAGATGGGGTCATTGGAATTGGCGAATGAAGTGCGAGGTTTCAGGCAACGCATCATTAATCGTCAAAATCGTCGTCCTCAGCGTCAATCAACCATTGATAGTTTTTTCAGGCCAGTCAACCCTGCCGTCGTCCACTCTCGCTCCACACCATCATCTCACGAAGACAGGCCTTCTAGCTCCGAGCCACAGCCCAGCACATCAGGCACGGCTGAATCACCACTGGATGTTAGTTTGCGTCTATCTTCGGAGTCCTCTGTAGTGGATAGTGTATCACCACGTTGCACCAAGATGCCCCTACGCCGCCTCCGTCTGCCCATCTTGGACTCTGACAGCGACTAAATTCTCCAAGGATCGTCACTAGACCACACGGGAATTTACTGTTATGTACAGTGGAGTGAAGTGATGTGATTCCAGTTATAAAAAAAAAACGTTGTGGAAAGTATTCATGATAAGTGGTGGTGATTCTCAAGTGGAAAGGTGTGTCAGGTGCAAGGTCTTCCTGTCAGAGTCTGAGATGATAGAGTGGGTTATTACATCAGGACGGCAGCTTCTTGTTCGTAACTACCCTAACTTCATGCCTAACCTGCTTTCATTATGTGTTAAAAAATTGCCAAAAATGTTTATCATAATTTCCTGCTTGCAATTTAATTTTTCCATGCATGGTTCTTAAGTAAAACAGCTAGAAAAAAGGTGGAAGCAATTAATTTCATGTCCTAACCTAACCTAACCTAACCTATGGTTACCATAAAGATTTTCATGCCTAACCTGTTTTCATCATGCTGTACATGTGTTAAAAAATTACCAAAAATATTAATCATAATTTCCTGCTCGCAATTTAACTTTTCCATGCATGGTTCTTAAGTAAAACAGCTAGAAAAAAGGAGGAAGCAGTTAATTTCATGTCTGGTCCTAACCTAACCTAACCTATGGTTACCATAAAGATTTTCAGGCCTAACCTGTTTTCATCATGCTGTACATGTGTTAAAAAATTACCAAAAATGTTAATCATAATTTCCTGCTTGCAATTTAATTTTTGCATGCATGGTTCTTAAGTAAAACAGCTAGAAAAAAGGTGGAAGCAGT
>JAGKTI010033278.1:0-11710 GCA_018397915.1 Birgus latro | reverse complement strand
GTACTGAAGGAGTCAATAAAATTACAAAAAGAGATTGGGACTGGGTAAAAATGATTTGGTGAGCATACAAAATCACAGTCGTTTCCACTGTATATACAGCAATTCCCCCAATATCTGATTTGATACAGCCAAAGGCATGTCCAGAAATTGGGTCCATCCAAAAACTGAGCCTGAGCCTTCTGGACAGGTACTTATGGACCCAAACCCAGCCTAACTCAGAAAACCACCTGCATAACTCCCTACCGGACATGCATAGCACCTATTTAAGACCATGTTCACATAAATAAGGGACGTAAAGCATGAAAAAAAATGGAAAGGAATCAGATAATGAGGATTTTGAGGTAAGTATGGAAAATATTTAGCAGTTGACAGGGTACTGGAACTTCCTATCAAGCATGAACATCACCTTTTTAATACCTTAATCACACAAATAAGGGACACAAAGCATGAGATAAATGAAAAAGAATCAGAGAATGAGGATTTAGAGGTGAGTATGGAAAATATTTAGCAATACCCAGGGTACTTACAATACGGTTGTGGCTGCTGTTAACGAAAATTAACCGCCTCCAGTGTTGTGCTGCACTTAACCCTTGCACTCTGAATTCTAATTTCTTAACGCTGCACAACACTGTAAATTCCCATGTGGTGTAGTGGCGAGGTATTTTATTTTTTCCCTGTTTATTCACAAAAATGAGCATGTGCGGCATCCATTGCGAGGAGCACCTACTCCCGATGTAGTTAGGCGGTAACTGGGGAGGGGAGGGTAGCATGGGGCCGCTGTCTACGTGGCAAAACACAGCCTGTCGGCACCGCACGCCAAGTTCAAAATACGGTTAAAAAAATGGTTTAAAAAATTCTATTTTTTTTTTTTTTTTTTTTTTTTTTTTTTTGCCATTTGGGGGTTCCGAAGACCCGGGCCCAAAATGTCCGGACACTGGGGTGTCTGAGAATTGGGCGTTCAGTTATTAAAGGGATTACTGTACTGAAGGAATACCAGGAAGGCTACCATCCAGACTGTAGGAAGAGCAGATGACATCAAAGTCTACTTCAATAACAGTTGTAGATCCAACAGTATAGACAGGGACAGAGCCCTCATAAGTTGACATATGTTATCAAAAGAGAAAGAGGGCCACTGGGCTGTTTACCAACAATGGACCTACAAAATATCACACAAGGGAGTAACCAAAAATCCACCTTTGAGATCTGATGTAGACAAACTGCCAGTCTTGGAACAGAGAGGGCTAACATAACAGACCGGACCCTGTAACTAACAGGCTCTGGGAAAGTAAGATGAGTGTCATGAACAGGAGAGGAATCTTGGGAGACCATAGCACAAGGAACTGATTCCGGAAGGCAGTGAAAACGATACCAGCACCTTACCATCTATGACTGGTGATGTAAATCTAACAGGAGGATATCAACATCCACCAACAAACTCGAAATCGGGGTTGACCTGAATGCCCTGATTGCTAAACGTACACTAGCATGATGTACTGAATCTAACATTTGGAGACGGCCATCTGTTGCAGAGGAGTAGATCTGACTCATATTAACGTTTAGGAAAATTAGTGACCTGTGCATGAGGAGGAGGGTCGACCGTTCAGTACCCCAAGCTGACTAAACAGAATGAAAATGAGAAACGCAAGTTAGTCGACCATCAAATACGAGACCCAGAAACCTAGTCTCTTCCACAAGGTATATTCTCCAACCATAGAGATACAAGTCAGGGTCTGGATGAACCCCCCAAAGATGAAAAAAATGCATAGCCACCATCTATGCTACAGAAAAACGGAAACCATGAGAGTCGGTCTACACAAAAAGTTTATTAACCCGTCCAGTCCCGACCGGTTTTTTACCCAGCCAACACCCAGATCCTGACCGATTTTCGACTTTTTGTTCTTTGGCTGAAACCTTCGCTTTTGGTGAGAAACATCGAAAATTTTTAGAGAAATCGCGATCCTGAGGTAAAAAAATGTTGATACAGGTGTCACTCAACCTTACGTTTTCCTTCTTTTTCAGGGTACATGGCTAAAGAAAACGAACTATGGAAGGGTTAACTAATTCAAGCCACTTTCAATTATGTATTTATTTCATTTATTTGGTACGAAATTTACGTGTAGTACAAGTCTATATTGGTTTTCACACAATAATATAGGCATTTATAAGCAATGTTCACTCACCCAAAACCCCAGTATATGTCACTTTCCTTTATGATATTACCATCTCATCACTTCTGTTTGTTTCTACCTCTAACTTCTTTGTTTCTTTGTCCTCCACCTCAGGAATCACTTTCACCGTGAATTTCGTCATTGGAAAGACCGTGGGGTAACATACCTTTACTGGCTAGGTTACTGCTAACAGGTGAATTGCCCAGTGTGGGGGGAAGGGGGGGAAGGGGGGGTTAGGTGGGTCCAGGCAGTATCCCCGCTTGACAGCAGGTAGAGGAAGGTCTCCCACATATGCCTACCAAAAATCACCCGCGAATATTGAAAAATGTGCACACAATGGGCCTTGCAACTGCATGACATACGATGCACGTTGTTGGGTCTGTCCGCGGTAAAAAGTAGCGAAGTGCATCGTACGTCGGTGGAACTCGGCGGGTTAAAAGCTGGCTTCAACTTCCTCTTTATGAGAGATGATCTAGATGCTTTGACAGAAATGGAAGTTATCTACTATAGTCAGGCACGTACAGCATTAGTAAGTGTACTGATTGCAATGTTGAGAGCCACAGCAAAGAAAGTAATTCTAAATATACTCCCTTATGGTACTCCATCTTCAAGTGCACGGGCATTAGAATGCACTCCTCCCACTCCGACCCTTAAAAAATGGTTAGATAAAAACTACTGCATTAAAATAGACAAGCTCCCACGAAGACCAAACTCATAAAGAGAAAGCAAAATGCCATGATGCCAGGCAGTGTCGTATGCCTTTTCAGATCGAAGAAGATCGTGGCCTGGTGTTGATTAGTGGAGAAAGTCTCACATACAGAAGATTCCAAAGAGAGTAGGACATCAAGCATAGACTTGATTTTACGGAAACCATGCTAGGCAGTGGATAAGAAGTCACATCTCTCCAAAAACCACCCAATCCTAACACTGACCATGTTTTTAATTTTTATCCCAAGAACTTACACATGCAAGAAGTCAGGGAAATAGGACGGCAAATCATTGCCTGTAGGTGGTCCTTACCTGGCTTGGGGATAGGGATAAGTACACCAACACTCCAACAAACTGAAAACTCACCAGAACACCAGATCCTATTAAACAGTGACAACAAAAATGAAACCGAATCCTCAGACAGGTGACGTAAAAAAGAGTAAGGAATATCATCAAAGCCAGGAGAGGAATCATGGCAATGAGATAGAGCCGCCTGGAGTTCAGAAATGAGAATAGGGAATTATAAGACTCTCCTTCAGCCTAGGTAAAACTGAGACCACGAGACTATTGATTTTGGTGATGGCAAGACTAAGGTGAATCTGTATCCTTCTGTGACTCACTGGTAAAATGATCAACAAACAACTCTGCAACACCGAAAGAATCTGTCACAATTCCACCTGCAGCAGATAAAACAGGAGGGGGGGGGAAACAAATATTCCTAAAGTTTTCCTTACCCGGTTCAACACCTGAGTGGAGGATATCTTCGAACTGATGGAGACATACCCTTCCAGGATGAACGCCTGGCCTCCTTTAAAACCTGTCCCATTGAGCTTGCAGCCTCCGATATGCCACCAAATACTGAGGATCACCACAGTGGCGACCAAGTCGAGAGAAGGTGAACCATTTAGCTCTCACTGTGTAACTGCACTAAGGGTTCCACAAAGGAATTGGACATTTACGAAACTGACCCCTGTTTCTTGGAATAGATAACAGAGCTGCTGATTGCAACATGTCAGTTAAATAAGGCACTGCCTTAGTAAGACAGCCCAACTCATAGACAGAAGGGGCAGTAGAACATAATTCCATGAAAAGTATCCAGTAGTCCTTATCCGGACGCCGCGAGAATGTCGAGGCTGAGGTCCACCCTCAGCAGCAGTTAAAAGAAATGGGAAATGTTTACTGCCAAAAAAGTCTGGCAGCACATTCCCAGTTAATATCTTAAACAGCATCTGAGGACAAGAACAA
This sequence comes from Birgus latro, assembly GCA_018397915.1. NCBI lineage: Eukaryota > Metazoa > Arthropoda > Malacostraca > Decapoda > Coenobitidae > Birgus > Birgus latro. The sequence goes on along the minus strand of JAGKTI010033278.1, from coordinate 7,589 downwards.
ATCAATAGCAGTGAAACTTCTAGTCTAGCTACGTCATCTCACTGAGATTTAAGACAGCCACATCCTTCTCTTCCATTAAGGAAGCCAGCAAACCACCTTGAAGAAAGGCAATGAACAAAGTTCCACAGATACGCCTTTTCAACAGTAGTGCTAAGAGGAAGATGAACACTACAAACTGTGTACAGACGATGTAAAAACACCTGGACAGCAACAGCCTGCAGGGGAGTGGAAATGACTAGACAAGTGAAAGAATTATCCTGGCGAAGCAAGATGGCATCACCTCCATGAAGATCTTGGCCAGGCACAGGATCAGAATAACAGGCATGGTAGCCAGAAGGATGGAAGGAGCAGCATCACCAACAATGGTCTCCTGGATGCACAAGCATACAAGCGAAAATTGTGCAACAAGATGACAGTTCCTTCCTGTTGGCTTGAAAATCCAGATAATTTCCCTGGATGATAGAACCCGTAGTGGTGGGAAGATGACAATCAGGTGCGGAACTATATGACTCTTGACAATCGAGTGGGTTTGGATTGATTTTTAGGAAGGCCATAGAACGAGATTGCCTCCTCCTCTGAGTTGGGAAAATTGTTTTCTTGGAAGGTGGCTTGGAGGCTGCCCTGGGTGGGGTAGGACGGCCAGTGCTACCACCAGAAGCCCCAGAAGTACTGTACAAGTAGAGTGCACAGGACAAGAACTCAGTGAGATGATATGCTGGACGGCAGAACTGAAGCAACAACTGTCTGTGAAACATCATACCCAGGTGATTCCCGGACTACAGGCGAATTACCAATTTCAGTCATCACCCGACTAGAACAGAGAGCCTTCAGGCCAAAAGGAACAGGTGAAAGGTCGACACAACGTTCCACAACAGAGACCTTACGTGGATGGTCCTCAAGGTTAGAGGATTCTGAAAATCCACGTTATCGTTTTCGGGTATACAGTAGATTGTACTTCAGGCATGCTGAACAAGGCAGGACAAGGAGACACGTCAACATGGACATCTGTCACCATCACGGAAGTGAGCAAAACCTCAGCCACCAAAGTGTGTGAAGAAACAGTCAGAGTATAGGGTGGGCAAACACCAGTCTTACATGCAGTCCTAATCTTAGGGATAGCATCCGGGAAATCACCAAACAGTGAAGTGGGCAATGGAATGGGTCAAGGCAGCTTCTGAGAAAGGGCTGTGCGGACACTCCAGAAAGGCCAGCAGCATAAGTAACCCTGGGGTGGAAGAAGGTAGTATGAGCTGCCCTCTTTGTTTCAGGAAACAAAACCCTCTCACATGTAGGAATGGACTAAATCTCCTTCTCCTGGCAGTATCGAGGATAATTTCTAGAAAACACAGCATGAGGACCCCCAACATTGATAGCATTTTCGGGGTTCTGGACAGTCACTGGTATGACTTGGTCCACCAGAGGAAACACAGACATCAGGAAGGCCAGCCAGTGCAAGGCAGCAAATTGGTTAACATGTCCATACCCTTGAGAGCCGAAACAATGCTTTAGGGTAGATACGTATGGCTTCGCAGGAAGTTATATCCAAGCCAGTTTCACAGATATCGGCAGTGTTAACCTGTAAAATAATTATCAGGTTCAAGGACGGTGTTGAGGTCACGATTCCCTCTTTTTTCTTCTGCATGTGCTCAACAGTCACCACACAAGACGATAGTGGTTCTTCAAACAACCATGCCTCTAAGTATCAGAGGACATCTATCTGTCTATCTATTACCAGACGCCTTAATCCCGTACGGGGCGGCCAGAAACAAATCGCCTCCATCTCGCCCTGTCCCCCGCCATTTCACTCCCCTGCTCCCAGCTCACACCCCCCTGTCTGATATACCTCTTCACTCCATCCTCTCATCTCATCCTTGGCCTCCCCCTCCCTCTCCGCCCCTCCACCTCACTCACATACACTCTTCTCGTCAGTCTTTCACTCTCCATCCTCTCCACATGGCCAAACCAGCTCAATATGTTTCTCCTAACGCTTCCTATCACTTCCACATCCACATCACAATGCTCTTTCACTTCTTCATTTGTCAGTCTGTCTCTCCATGTGACTCCAGATGCTCCTCTCAAATAGCTCATTTCCAGGCTCTCTCTCTCTCTCTCTCTCTCTTGATTTCCATCCCTCTAGTAAGATCTAAGTTTCACTTCCATAAGGTAGAGTTGTTATCACATTACTCTCATGTAGTAACTTTTTCACTTCCATGCTCACTTCCCGGCTTCTTATCACTGCTTTCAAGGAACCAGCAACCTTTCTTCCTTGTTGTACTCTGTCAAACAATTTACCCTCTAAACTTCCATCCTTACTCATCACACTACCCAAATACTTAAACACCATTTCTTCCTCATCCAACCTTCCTCTACAATCACTGACTTCACTTCTCTAGCCCGCGGTTCCCGTCGACGTATGATGCACTTCGCTACTTTTCTCCACGGACAGACCCAACGACGTGCATCGTACGCCACGCAATTGCAAGACCCATTGTGTGCACATTTTTCAACATTCGCGGGTGATTTTTTGTAGGCATATGTGGGAGACCTTCTTCTACCTGCTGTCAAGCGGGGATACTGCCTGGCCCCTCCTAACCCCCCCTTCCCCCCCTCCCCCCACACTGGGCAATTCACCTGTTACCAGTAACCTAGCCAGTAAAGTTATGTTGCCCCACGGTCTCTCTAATGACGAAATTCACGGTGAAAGTGATTTTTGAGGTGGAGGACAAAGAAACAAAGAAGCTAGAGGTAGAAACAAACAGAAGTGATGAGGTGGTAATGTCGTAAGGGAAGGTGCCAAATACTGGGGTTTTGGGTAAGTGAACAATGCTTAAAACGCCTATATTATTCTGTGAAAACCATTATAGACTTTTACTACACATAAATTCGTACGAAATAAATGAAATAAATACGTAATTTAAAGTGGCTTGAATAAGTCAACCCTTCCATAGTTCGTTTTCTTAGTCAGGTACCCTGAAAAAGAAGGAAAATGTAAGGTTGTGACACCTGTGTCAACAGTTTTTTACCTCAGGATCGTGATTTCACTATGAATTTTCTATGTTTCTCACCAAAAGCGAAGGTTTCAGCCAAAAAACAAAAAGTAGAAAATCGGTCGGGATCTGGGGGTAGGCTGGGTAAAAAACCGGTCGGGACTCGGCGGGCTAGAAGATCGTAACTTTACTCTTCCCTACATTCACCTTTAGATTCCGTTTCTTACACACTCACCCAGATTCATCCACCAAGCCTTGCAGCTCCCCTTTGTCTTCACTTAACAACACAGGTCATTTGCAAACAACTGTACATGTAGTTTCCTAACACTGCCTTCCCTCACTCGGGCTGCTCCAACGTCCATATACAGACTGGACAACTATGGAGACATGACACATCCCCGTTTCAATCCATCCTTTACATAGAAAAATTCACTCAGTTCACTATCCACACACACTGCAGCCTTAGCACCTTCATACATACTCTTCACGGGCTTCAACAACTTCTCATCTACTCCATTATATTCTTAATACTTTCCACAGTCCTTTCCTATCCACCCTGTCATATGGTTTCTCCAGATTCATGAAGATCGCTTACAACTTCTTTTCACTCTCTAGAAATTTTCCCACTAAAGATCTAAGAATGAATATCTGATCTCTCCCCTTCCTAAAACCTCCATGTTCTTCTCCAAGTAATTCCTCTGTTATTTCCCTTTCTCTGTCAATAAGTATCCTATCATATACTTTTCTTGTTACACTAAGAAGACAAATGCCCCTACGATTACCACATACTTTTTTTTCCCCTTTTCCTATGTACAGGGGAAATAATTATACCTGACTTCCAATCCTCCGGGACTCTACCTTCCTCCCAGGCCAATCTCCACATTTCCACATCCATTTTACTACTATTTCTCCCCCATGCTTGAGCATTTCACCACACACTCCATCAATTCCTCGGGCTTTCCCCATTTTAACTTTCTTCATTGCTTCCACAACTTCCATCCTACTGATGATTTCTTCCTCTCTTCTCACATCCCTTCATCTCCCAGCCATTCCTCACTCACTTACACTCGCATTACTTTCATTCTCCATGTTCAACATTTCCTTAAAGTGTTTTCTCCCTCTGCTCACTTTTTCTCCTTCTCCGCTAGTAATCTATCATTTTTATCTTTCACTCTCCAACTAATTTCTTTGGCACCCTGTCTAACTCTCTTTACCTCTTTACTGAACATTTTCTTACATTCCCTCTACTTTACACTCAAATTCCTTCCAAATTCCTCATCCACTCTCTTCGTACTCTCTTTACTAATCTTTTCACATCTCTCTTCCTCTCTACATACAACTCTCTCTTCCGCCTCTCAACTTCTTCCATGCCCCTGTTTCTCATTCACTCACTATATGCTTCCTTCTTTTGTACCACAGCCTCTCTCATCTGTTTATACCACCATGTTGTTTTATCGGAAAAAAATGGCACCATTTCTTCAATTAAAAGTAGCTTGAGCATCACAGGCAACATCCATACCAGAAAAAGAATTCAGAACCAGTAATCAGGTCAACTCTGAAGAAGGACTCTCATGAAAAATGCTTCTATCCCCTTGCAAAGATACCTGTGTTTTAAGTTCTCTGCCACAAACTGAGACAATGGCAAGGTGCAAATTTTAAGACTTAATATCTAGAATTGACCTGCCCACAGTGGATTTCACTACTAGGTAATTAGCTTGTGACTCTGGCACCGTCTCTGTTATGCTACTTTTCAGCGGGTCGACTTCTCGCCCCGGGGACACGTGAGCTTGGACTGGGTTCTTTACAGACCGGGTCTAGACACACAACAGAAGAGACATGACACAAAAACACAGCAGAAACCTCACTGCAAATATATTATGGCCAAGTTACAATCTTCCAGAGACAATTCTGATATTACGATCATACACAGGTGCGGGTGGTACAAACAGGTCACTCAGACATCCAGGATCAGACAGGTTACTACAGAGTACAGGTGTCGCCCGGAGACACGCGGGAACTTTATAGCAATATGGCTACAGGACATACGGAATAAACACAATACACACACTCAAAGGTCGGTATATTATTTCGACCCTTCTTGGTAATATGGGGGACTCCGACCTAGGACTTACTACTCCTGCTTTGTGTCACATCAGTGATATTAATTACTGCAAGGTATAAGTATGCGCTCGGAGTCGGGACATGGCTCGGTATGGAGTACAGCACTGTATAAGGAGTTACAATTATTCGATTTGCAATGTTCGATTTGATCCTTACCCTGTCTGGTAACAGGGGGACTCTGACCTGGGACTTACTACTCATGCTTTGTGTTACATTGGTGATGTTACTGCAAGGCAGGAGTATGCACTTAGAGTCGGGGTAAGGCTCGGTGTAGGGTACAACACTGTATAAGGAGTTATAATCACTCTAGTTGTGAGCTTCGACTTAGTCTGTCTGGTTTTACTGGCCCGGTGTATGTCACTGTTTTATGGGAACTCGTCTCTAACTGGTGAGCCTCGCAATATATCTCGGGTATGTTTATTCGGAGGTATGTGTCCTGGGGCCTGTGGGGCTATACACACTAGAAGGTCTTTATCTCTGAGTTCAAGGGCCAGTTCTTCTTATCACGTCACATTTACAGGAGTGGAGTGTACCTAGGCTTAACATATGCTGTAAGTGATATGTCGTGTGTCATATGGTCAGAATATACAAACATAGGGCTCTGGACGTAGCTCTACTCTGATATCAAGGTTCTTTATCTCTCGCTGGTTACAGGAACGTAAGGTAATACAATTTATTAGCTGAGACTGGGGGCGGGGGGTGAAGTTCTGTTTCTCGCGTCACAGGGACAGGGGTGGTGTAGCAGAATTACCGTGTTCGAGTGATAGCATTCGAGCGTTCCGTGAACATAGGGGGGGGTGAGCGGGGTCACTTGACTTGTTTCAGACTCGAGTACTAGCCTGAAGGGGGTGGGAAGTCGGGTCCATCATAGATATTATGTGTATTAGAGTCTATAAGTCTTTTACTCATGTCACATGTACATACTGATATCTGGGTTGCACCTGAGGTCTTGCGTGCTCGGTGTCTCTGGAGGGAGGTGGCTCTCTCTCGCGGGGACGCTCAGATAATGGCCGCAGATCTCTATCTCCGAGATTTCCTCCAAGGCGGCGTGGTTGGAGGTCTACCTTCAGGGGAGCCTGAGCGGGCTGTCTAGGGCTCCGGACTAGGGCCAAAAAGGGCGAGGATGAGGGCCTGGCGTCACCAGCTTCTCGGGGTATGAGCCGGGCCGCCCTCGTTGGCCGGGTCCTGCACAGGTGTCCTGGTTTGACCTTAGGGCATCAGAGGGCTCGATCACTCTGGACCAGGGGTCGACGTCAGGGGAGGGCTGCGGCAAACTCCAGAAGGGGGAGTCGCCGTCAGGGTGGCGCTGTGGCAATTTCAGGCCGGGGGCATCGCTACTAGGCTGGCAGCGCCCTCAAGATTGGTGCCTCCTCTCAGGGAAATGCCCTGGAGAGGCTGGCAGGAGGGCTAAGACTCAGGGGCTCACAGGGGGACCATTATAGTACTCCTCTAGGAGCTCATCATGTAGGGGTTTGCCCTCGAGAGTAGTTGGAGAGGACCCGGCCCGGACTTGAGGGTGGTGGCAGGTCAGATAGGAGGCGCCTGCAGGAGGGGAGGGAGGGCCTCCTGTAGAAGGGGAGCAGATGAGTGCGATGACCCTACAGGAGTTGGCAGCTGAGGGGCGGACGATGGCCTGCCCTGCATCATACGCAACACGGACGATGGCCTGTGTTGCATCGCTGCGCTTGGGGGTTGCTGCAGGAGAGGAGCGGACAATGGCTGGCTCTGCCTCGTACCCAGCACGGACGATGGCCTGTGTCGCGGCCCTGCAGGGGATAGCAACAGAGGAGCGGATGAAGGCCTGCTCTACCCCGTACCCGACACAGACGATGGCCGGTGCCGCAGCATTGCTCGGGATTGGGCTTGCAATCCAACCCCTAACCTGGCGAGGGTGTTTTTAGCTAGAGCGTAGGTGGCTCGCACTACTTGCCTGGCGCTGCATTGATTGACAGTGAGAGGGGCATTGGGAAGCTGAGCAGGTGTGACAGGTAAGGCTGTGTCACCCAGAACTACTCCGCGTGAATTCTACCTCCCTGTCAGGCCCTCCCTTGTTGGGGGTGACGTTGTCTGCTGCGCAGGCGGTCTTATGCTTCTTTTTCCGGTGTGAATTTCTCTTTGATCTTCGAGGGTTTCCCTCCAGCGGATGAGTCGCTCGTTCTGGGTAGTGGATTGCTGGAGCCACTGAAGCGACTGATGATCAGTGATGATCGTGACCTGGGTGCCCGACAGATAAGCTCGGAAATGCTCCAGCGCCCAAATAATTCTGAGGCATTTCCTTTTCGTGGTGGCATGGTTCTTTTACGCTTGGTTGAGGGTGCTGCTAGCACAGGCTATGATATGCTAGTGTCCGTCTTGTACCTGTGCCAAGACGGCGCCAATAGCCACCTGGGACATAGCGATGTAGAGTCTAAATGAGAGATTGTAATTAAGGAAGGCGACACTAGGAGTGGAAACCAGTTTGTCTTTCAAGGTATCGAAGGC
>JAGKTI010033277.1:0-11710 GCA_018397915.1 Birgus latro | reverse complement strand
TTGAAAGAAGATATTGATATTCATATGGGAGGTGGGAAATACAAATTATGGAGAAGAGACAGAAAAGAAAAAATGGGAGGAGGAGTGATGATAGCAGTGAAGGACAACATAAACATAGATACTGTGGAAATTGCAGAGGGCAGGGCCGAAGCCATAAATTTGAAACTAGAAACTGGGGAGAATGGTAAGAGAGATATGGCAGTGGTATATGTTCCCCCTAAGACGAGAGCATGGAATGACGATGAATACCAGGAGATGTTGTCAGACATGGTTAGTTATCTACAGAAAGTGATCGAGAAAAGCAACAATATAATCCTAATGGGTGACTTTAATTGTAAAGAGGTGAACTGGGAGGAATGGGACTCGGGAGGCAGCGAAGAATCGTGGGGCATTAAATTGTTAAATATAGCAATGAATAATGTAATGACACAGTGGGTTAAAGAAGAGACACGATTCAGAGGTGATGACACACCAGCAAGATTAGATTTGCTACTATCCAGGGAGCCTGATGTAATTGAATCATTAAATTATCTGTGTCCTATAGGAAAAAGTGATCATGTGGTCACTGAGTTCCAGATGATAATAGGGAACGTGGTGCCAAGAGATGAGCTTTATAGGCAAGGAAGATACAACTTTGGGAAAACAAACTTTGCAGAATTGAGAAAATTTTTTGAAAATGCGGACTGGAGAAAATTCAGAGAAACAAGAGAGATACAGAGGAAGTGGGATATCTTTTTAGACCTCTACAATCTGGGAGTGGAAAAATATGTGCCAAGAGTAAGTGGGAAAGAAAACAGGAAAAAGGTGTGGTTTAATAGAAAGTGTATAATAGCGAAAAAAGAGAGGGACAAGGCATGGAACAAATGGAAAAAGAGAAGTAATATCAGAAAAAAGGAAGAATATAAAAGAATTAGAAATGAATATACAAGAATATGTAGAGAGGAAGAAAGGAACTTTGAAAAAGGTATAATTGACAAATGTAAGGATGAACCCAAATTGTTTTATAGATTTGTTAATGGCAAATTGAAGCAAAGGGAAGGAATCACCAAACTGAAAGTAGAAGGAGAGGTCTACAAGGATGCAGTAATGCAAGCTGAAGTAATGAACAAATGTTTCCAGTCGGTTTTCACTAAGGAAAGGGAGTTTGTGGAAGGAGAGGGAATGATTAGAAATGTAGTGATAAAAGATATAAAAGTGGAAGTGCAGGAAGTGTATAAATTACTGGGAGCTCAAGATGTAAGGAAGGCCCCAGGACCGGATGGAATCTCTAATTGGGTACTGAAGGAATGCAGAGAACAACTGGCGGATAAGATTCACAATTTAATTGTGTGCTCCTTGGAAGAGGGGAAAGTGCCTCGGGAATGGAAGAGGGCAAATGTGGTGCCAATCTATAAGGGAGGAAACAAGGAAGAACCCCTGAATTATAGACCAGTGTCCCTAACCAGTATGGTTGCGAAATTGTGTGAGAGAATCCTGAAAGATAGATGGATAAAATATCTGGAAGAGATGAATATTTTGACTGAAAGTCAGTTTGGATTCAGAAGTGGAATGTCATGTGTTTCCAACTTGTTGAGCTTCTACTCAAGGGCGATTGACGTGCTACAGGAGAGAGACGGTTGGGTGGATTGTGTGTATTTAGATCTGGAGAAGGCCTTCGACAAAGTACCCCACAAGAGACTATTATGGAAATTAGAGCATATAGGAGGACTGAAGGGAAGCCTCCTGGAATGGATGAGAGACTTTTTGAGTGACAGACAAATGAGGACAGTAATAAAGGACAGGACATCTGGATGAAGGGAAGTAACAAGTGGTGTCCCACAGGGCTCGGTGCTGGCACAAGTAATGTTCTTGATTTATGTAAATGATATGGTAGATGGAGTGAACAGCTACGCAAGCCTGTTTGCTGATGATGCAAAGATCTTGAGAAAGGTAGAGGTTGAAGAGGACTGTAAAATGCTACAGGAGGATCTGGATAGGATATATGATTGGAGCCGGATGTGGGAAATGAAATTCAAAGCAAAAAAATGTAAAATATTGGAAATGGGTAAAAGTACCAAGAGGCCATCATTGAATTATTTGATGGGTAATGAACCAATTAGAAAAGCGAGAGAAGAGAAAGATTTGGGAGTGCTGGTCCAGGATAGTTTGTCACCTGAAAAGCACATAAATAAGATAGTGAGAGAGACATATAAACTCTTGACCAATATAAGAGTGGCATTTCATTACATGGATGAGGAGATGATGAAAAAATTGATAGTGGCCATGATCCGGCCCAGGTTAGAATATGCAGCAGTAGTGTGGTCCCCACACAAAAAGAAAGATATAACCAAGATTGAGAGAATACAAAGAACAGCAACCAAGATGGTCCCTAGTCTGGCAGATTTGCCATACAGGGAGAGGCTGGAAAGGCTGGATTTGCACTCCTTAGAGGAAAGGAGAAAGAGGGGTGACATGATTGCAGTGTTCAGGACCATGATAGGAGTAGATAAAATTGACAGAGAAAATCTGTTTGTGTGGGATGAGAGAGCAACAAGAGGACACGGAATGAAACTAAAGAAGCCAAGCTGCTCGAAGGACATCAAGAAATTTAGTTTTCCATATAGATGTATAGACCTGTGGAACAGCCTGGACAAAGAGATCGTCCGGTCTAAAAACTTAAATGAGTTTAAGGCAAAATTTGACTTATTGAGAAACAGAGACGGGACCCCACGAGCGTAGCTTATTTCCTGTATATCACAATTAGGTAAATACATACACACACACACACACACAAACACACACAGGTCGCCGACGTAGACTAACGTCTTCCTGGACCGCAGGGAAATAATCGTTGAATCAGCGGCGAAAAGAAACCAGCCTATTGTGATTATTATGTAAACGAGTGCGTGGGTGGTGGTCCCGTCGGACATTAGTAAAAAAAAAAAAAAAGCGGGTTTCGGGATAAAGAGAGCAAGATACAGTAAAGAAAAGTTTCCATATTATGGCGGAAAGCGACGGCGGTTTGTTTACATCTGGCGAAAGGGAATTTGTGGGCTTCTCCGACGAAGATGCGAGAAATGGAAGTACAAAATTGAATCAAACAAGAGTAGCAGGAGTTGAAAAAACGGCGGAGAAGAATGTCCAAGAATTGAAGAAGGTATGGGTAGTAATTAGGGAGCTGGAGGAGAGGACCTTACAACAGGAGAGAGAGATCAAAGTTTTACAGAACAAGCCGGAAAAAGTTTACACACACAGTGCGGAACAAGAAAGAGAAGTTACGGAATTAAAAGTGAGTAATGAATCTGCCACAAATGAAACAGAATACCTCAAGAGGGAAAACAAGAGGTTGGAAGAAGAAAGAGACAGAATGAAAAGTAAATTAGAGGAGTATGATTCAAAATCAAGGATGCAAGATGAACATATTAAGAAAATCAAGGAGCAACAAAAGGGGTGGAAGAAAATTCAGGAGGAAGGAAATGTAAATTTGAAAGAGATTATTGAACAACAAAGCAAGGAAAAGGTGGAGAAGGAAGTGGTTAGGGTACTGAAAAGTAAAGAATCTTTAGTCAGGGATGTAGCAGTAAGAAAAAATGTGTAATTATTTTAGGGGTAAAAGAAAAGCGTATCACGATAAGATCTGGAAGAGAAAGAGAAGAATTGAGTAAAGTTAAAGAAATATTATCAGTAGTCATGGAGGGTAACAATGAACCCCAAGAAGAGATTGAAGAAGTGTTTAGGTTAGGTAAGTATGAGGAAGGAGGGGCAAGGCCATTGAAGGTGAAGTTTAAGTCCCAGGCAATAGTAAATGAAATCATGAATAGGACATGGAAATTAGCAGACAAAGAGGGGTTCGAAAATGTCTGGTTAAGGAGAGATGCAATTGAGGAGGAAAGAGCTAAAATAAAGGAGTTAGTAAAGGAAGCTAAGGCAAAAAACGAATAAAGAACGGAGAAGGAGAAGACAGTGTTTTATTGGAGGGTTATGGACCAGAAATTGAGGAAGTGGTACCGACGGAGAGGAGAAAAGACAGTATAAGTAATAACGAAAAAAGTTTGAAAGTGGCGTACACTAATGATGATGGATTAATATCGGCAATGTTAGAAATCAACGATTTCTTGAGGGCACAAGAACCTGATGTTATGTGCTTTGTAGAGACCAAGTTAAGGGAGAATATTGATATCCATATGGGAGATGGCAAATACAAATTGTGGAGAAGAGACAGAAAAGATAAAATGGGAGGAGAAGAGATGATAGCAGTGAAGAACAACTTAAATGTAGATTCTGGGGAAATGGGAGAGGGTACGGCTGAAGTGATAAACATGAAATTAGAAACTGGAGAGAACTGTAAGAGAGATATAGCAGTAGTATATGTTCCACCTAAGACAAGAGCATGGATTGATGATGAATACCAGGAGATGTTGTCAGACATGGTTAGTTATCTACAGAAAGTGATTGAGAAAAGCAGCAATATAATTCTAATGGGTGATTTTAATTGTAAAGAGGTGAACTGGGAGGAATGGCACTCAGGAGGCGGCGAAGATTTGTGGGGCACTATACTGTTATACATTCTGATGAATAATGTTATGACACAGTGGGTCAAAGAAGAGACACGATTCAGAGGTGATGACACCCCAGCAAGATTAGATTTACTGCTAACCAAAGAACCTGATGTAATTGAATCCTTGAAATATCTGTGTCCTATAGGAAAAAGTGATCACGTGGTCACTGAGTTCCAGATGATAACAGGGAACGTGGTGCCAAGAGATGAGCTCCATAAGCAGGGAAGATACAACTTTGGGAAAGCAAACTTTATGGAACTGAGAAAAATTTTTGAAAATCCAGATTGGAGAAAATTCAGAGAAACAAGAGAGATTCAGAGGAAGTGGGATATCTTTCTAGACCTCTATAATTCAGGAGTGGATAAATATGTTCCAAGAGTAAGTGGGAAAGAATACAGGAAAATGGAGTGGTTTAATAGAAGGTGTATGATAGCAAAAAAAGAGAGGGACATGGCGTGGAACAAATGGAGAGAGAGAGGTAATAACAGAACAAAGGAAGAATATAAAAGAACTAGAAATGAATATACAAGAATTCGTAGAGAGGAAGAAAGGAACTATAAAAAAGGTATAATTATCAAATGTAAGGATGAACCCAAATTGTTTTATAGATTTGTTAATGGCAAATTGAAACAAAAGGAAGGAATCACCAAACTGAAAGTAGAAGGAGAGGTCTATAATGATGCGACAATGCAAGCTGAAATAATGAACAAACGCTGCCAATCAGTTTTTACTAATGAAGGGGAGTTTATGGAGGGGGAGGGAGTGACTAGGAATGTGGTGATAAAAGATATAAAAGTGGAAGTGCAGGAAGTGTACAAATTACTGGAAACTCAAGATGTAAGGAAAGCCCCAGGACCTGATGGAATTTCAAATTGGGTACTGAAGGAATGCAGAGACCAACTGGCAGATAAGATTCACAGTTTAATTGTGTGTTCGCTGGAAGAAGGGAAAGTGCCTCGGGAATGGAAGAGAGCAAATGTGGTACCAATTTACAAGGGAGGAAACAAGGAAGAACCCCTGAACTATAGACCAGTGTCCCTAACCAGCATGGTTGCAAAATTGTGCGAGAAGGTTCTGAAAGATAGGTGGATAAAATATCTGGAAGAGATGAATATTTTGACTGAAAGTCAATTTGGATTTAGAAGTGGAAGGTCATGTGTTTCCAACTTGTTGAGCTTTTACTCAAGAGCAATTGATGTGCGACAGGAGAGAGACGGTTGGGTAGATTGTCTATATTTAGATTTGGAGAAGGCCTTTGACAAGGTACCCCATAAGAGACTAATGTGGAAATTAGAGCATATAGGAGGACTGAAGGGTAACCTCCTGGAATGGATGAAAGACTTTTTGAGAGACAGACAAATGAGTACAGTAAGAAAGGACAGGATGTCTGGATGGAGAGAAGTAACAAGTGGTGTCCCACAGGGCTCGGTGTTGGTGCCAGTAATGTTCCTGATTTACATAAATGATATGGTAGATGGAGTGAACAGTTATGCAAGTCTGTTTGCTGATGATGCCAAGATCTTGAGGAAGGTAGAGGTTGAAGGGGACTGTAAAATGCTGCAGGAGGATCTGGATAGGATACATGACTGGAGCCGGATGTGGGAAATCAAATTCAACGCAAAAAAATGTAACATGTTGGAAATGGGTAAAAGCACCAAGAGACCATCACTGAATTATATGATGGGTAATGAGCCAATCACAAAAGCGAGAGAAGAGAAAGATTTAGGAGTGCTGGTCCAGGATAATTTGTCACCTGAAAAACACATCAACAAGATAGTTAGAGAGACATATAAACTCTTGACCAACATAAGAGTGGCATTTCATTACATGAATGAAGAGATGATGAAAAAACTGATAGTGGCCATGATCCGCCCCAGGTTAGAATATGCGGCAGTAGTGTGGTCCCCACACAAAAAGAAAGATATAAACAAGATTGAGAGAATACAAAGAACAGCAACCAAGATGGTCCCCAGTTTGGCAGATCTGTCATATAGTGAGAGGCTAGAAAGGCTGGATTTGCCATCCTTAGAGGAAAGGAGAGAGAGGGGTGACACGATTGCTGTGTTCAGGACCATGATGGGAGTAGATAAAATTGATAGAGAAGATCTGTTTTTATGGGATAAGAGAGCAACAAGAGGACATGGACTGAAACTGAAGAAGCAGCGCTGCTTGAAGGACATCAAGAAATATAGTTTTCCGTATAGATGCATAGACCTGTGGAATAGACTGGACAAAGAGATCATCCAGTCTAAAAACTTAAACGAGTTTAAAGCAAAATTTGACTTATTGAGAAACAGAGACGGGACCCCACGAGCGTGGCTCATTTCCTGTATATCACAATTAGGTATATACAATTAGGTAAATACACAGTGTCTATCTGGATCTCAAGAAAGCATTTGACTGGGTGCCCTATGGGAGACCACTGTGGAAGCTGAAGACCTTTGGAGGGGTGCATGGGAAACTATTAACGTGGATGGGATATTATTTGATAGGAAGGCAGATGAAAACGGTTGTAAGAGACAAGGTTTCACAATGGAGAAATGTGACTAGTGGAGTACCCCTGGCCTCTGTCCTGGCCCCGATAATGTTTCTGATACACGTAAGTGATTTGCCAGAGGGTTTTAATAGTTACATAAGCATGTTTGCAGATGATGCTAAAATCATGAAACACATTAACTGTACTGATAGTTGTAAAGAACTGCAAGAGGACTTGGATAAACTCCACAGCTGGAGCCAGACTTGGAAAATGGATTTTAATGCCAAGAAGTGTCATGTATTAGAAATGGGAATAAGTGAAAGAAGACTGCACTGGATATATAAAATGGGCAATGAGATAATTAGTAAAAGAAAGGATGAAAAAGACTTGGGAGTGATTATTCAGGATGACTTGTCACCAGAAAAGCATATCAACAAAATCATTGGAGGAACTTATATAGATTACTAACATGAGAGTGGCTTTTAATTATATGGATGAAGAAATGTTGAGGGAGTTGATAGTGACCATGATAAGACCAAGACTAGAGTATGTGGCTGTAGTATGGTCACCTCATTTGAAGAAGCATACTGATAAATAAGAGAGGGTTCAACGGATGGCAACAAGGATGATACCATGTTTACGGGAACTCACCTATGAGGAGAGATTGGAAAAACTGAAGTTACCAACACTGCACGTGAGAAGGGAAATAAGTGACTTGATCACAATATTTAGAAATGTAAGAGAATTGGAAAGGGTGGATAAAGAGAACCTTTCTGTGTTGGATGATGGAAGAACAAAAGGTCATGGCTTCAAGTTGAGGAAAAGTAGATGTCTTAATGATCTCAAAAGGTTTAGTTTCCCGAACAGAAGCATAAGTACTTGGAACAACTTAGACGAAGAGGTGGTGTAGGCAAAAAAACATTCATGTATTTAAAACCAGATTAGATGAATGTAGAGATGGAGAAAGGACAACACGAGCTTAGCTCAATTCCTGTATACTACAAATAGGTAAATAAACACACACACACACACACACACACACACACACACACATTCTCTCTCTCTCTCTCTTCCTCTTATCCTTTAGATTTAGTTATCTGAATTATGACTACTGTAATTTGTCTTGAGACTGAGAGAAAACACTGGAAACAGAAATAATTTTTATAGTTTGATAACTCACCATTTTCATAAAGGAAGATAAGCCTGTCAAGGAGTATCACAGTCTCCACCACAGGAGCCAAGAGAAGACGCAATGAATAGTATACAACAACCTGTTGGAGAAGGAATACTATACCATAATTAGGCATAAACCATCTGAGAGTTAATTAACCCCTTAACCGTGGGTCGTCACTTCCGTGACGCTCGGGCGCAATAGATCATACCGCGGGGCGTCACTTTTGTGATTCTGTGTTGTTTTGAATTTGTCTGGGCTTTCAGGTGGTGACTTGTATCATCTATCAGCACTGCCAATGTCCAACAACAATCAGAGTTGCTAATGTCATCAGTACTCCCATCCACTGTTGAAAATTTAGCCATTTTTCCCCATTCTAGACTCCCCTTCCTACCTCCCCTCCATTACCCTCTCGTGTCATCTGCTCAGCCGTTCTGCGCTATGTAAATCTTCCCCGGATTTTTCCACTGATTTCATCCACTGAAATGCACCCTATGCCCTATTCTTATACGAAATAATATATACCGGTATATAAAGAAAATAAGGTAAATGATAGTGCCATACACCTGGAATTGGCTAATTATCACTTGGCAACATCCAACTTGCACTCATTTGCTAATTTCCCCTGCTTTTTTCCCTGTGAAATATGCCGTATGAGCTATTCTTGTAATATAAATGTATATAAGAAAGGAAGGGAGAAGCCTGAGTGATATTTATATTCACCTGGAACTACCTAATTTATTATGTATTGTCTAGATTTCCTACGACTTATTTCTTAGCATATACATTAGCAGCTGGCATTTTCAACTCTTGGCTACCGAGATAAAGTCAGTTCGCTCAGTTCTCTCTCGTCCATCACGGTGGAAGGACGTCGCAGTCGCGCCCCTCTATTTCTGTCGCTTTTGCGCCCATTATAAAAGGCCCCGTGACCTCTACCCCTACTAAACATCGTGCGGAAAGCGGTAAAGGACTGTAGATATATTTAAGCGTAATAAAGTACTAGAAATAAAAAAGTGTGAGTGTGTATATGAATAAGAAATGACAGAATACCAGCGGCGAATTAGCGCGAGTGGAAGGCTCGTACATGCTCGTATTTTGCATTGCTTTCACAGTGTTTTGTTTTTGGAGTATGGATACCAAACTACTTGGAAATTATTGAATAGTGTTTCTAGTGATAATATCAGGCAGTGGTATTCATAATACAGGATGTCAGGAAGTGTAAAGTGGAGACATAGTTACCCAAATTCAGAAGTGTCCACAAGTCCTACGGTAGTCGACGAGTGATAAAAAAATTTCCCAGGAGAAAGCTGAAGGTATGTTCCATAAGCATATGTAATTATAATATTCTAGGACTAATAACTGATTTTTGGCAAATATTTAAAAAAAGTCAGTCGGAGCGCAGATTTGCCCTGCGGGACAGGCACAGCGCACCTCCGACAACCCCGTGGTTAAGGGGTTAAATAAATGTAAGCTATGTATAAAAATATTAGTAAATACTTGCAAATACTGCACCAGAGAATGAGCAAATACCAGTACAGTATATGATATGGTGTGTACATCTGCTGACATGCAAGTGCCTTGTGGCTGGACTCCCATGAATCATCATCATCAGTCTAATTCTTATTTCTCACCAATACACTGCATGGGTGAACTCCAGCCACAGGGAAAAAAAAATACAGTATATCAAAAGAATTCTCTATGAAATGGGTCATACCTGCCTTCACTCACCATTCAAGCTTTTGATAAACACTGCTGCACCTAAGTTCCATTTATTTGTGTTGTGATTCTTAAGACCAACTGACTTGTTCTCCTGACATTTGAAAAATAAAGACCATTCCATCAACTGCCAATTTAGAACAGTAGTGCAACAGTTGGCATGTGTATCTTGATATTCATCCACCAATCATCATCTATTCATCAGTTGTTTCACCTCAACTTCCATACCCAACTTTCTCACACGGTCGTTTTCCTTATCCAGCCCTCCTATTCTTGGCTTTTCCCATCTCCTCTCATGATCATATTCATTCACTTCCTTTTCATTGTGGTCAACCATTTACCATTTACCAGAAGTAAAAAAAAATTAAAACTAAAAAAATTTAAATTGGGTACCAAATGCACCAAAGTGCCAACCAGTGTGGTCATGGATCTGGCAATGCATGGATTGGCAACTCCTCATAAACCACCGGCCACTTTTGGATCTGTACCATAGGTTTAAGGAATTTTCCAAAGTAATACATATTAAGTTTATGTGCTTTGACAATACGTGCATATTATTATTATCCCTGGACTTACTCTAATTGGATTTACCTAACTACAACTGCTGTTTTCAACACTACACATTACTGGGGAGGTAAACAACCCATAACATCTCTTAACCCCTTAACCACGGGCTGTCACTTTCGTGACGGTCGGGTGCAATGAATCATACCGTGGGGCGTCACTTGAGTGACTCTGTGTTATTTTTAATTCCCCCGGGGTTTCAGGTGGTGACTTGTATCATCTATAAGCACTGCCAATGTCCAACAATACTCAGAGCTGCTAATGTCATCAGTATTCCCATCCATTGTTAACAATTTAGCCATTTTCCCCCATTCTAGACTCCCCTCCCAACCTCCCCTCCATTACCCTCTCGTGTCGTCTGCTCAGGTGCTCTGCGCTAAGTAAATCTCCCCCGGATTTTTCCACTGTTTTCATCATTTGAAATTAACCCTATGCCCTATTTTTATACAAAATAATATATATATACAGCAGCCGCAGAAAGTGTTCACGCCATCTTAAAAAAAGAAAACATTCTTGTGGTTAGCAAGGAGAAACAAATAAATAAACACTCACCATAGAATTTAGTATTTACTGGCATTCCCCTTCACCTTTATTATCTTCTTAAGGCGTCTGGGGAGACTGATGGCATAGTTTTGCAGAACAGACGGACTAAAACTGCTCCATAGCTGCAGCCTCAAGTTTAGGCAAAGATGATGTGTCCATACTAAGCAGCTGCCACTTCATGTGCACCCATAAATTCTCCATGGGATTGATATCTGGGCTGTTTCCGGGCCAATCTCGAATAAAGGGAACCTCACAGTCTGTTAGCCACTGTTTCACTGACTTTGCAACATGTGAAGGGGCAGAATCTTGCATAAATACTCTTGCCTTGGTTTTATCAAAAGAGTCACTTAAAACATCACATAAGAGCTCCAAATAATTGTTCTGGTTCACTTTTTCATTTGCAGGTAGAATTACCAACTCACCAACACCATAATATGTAAAGCAGCCCAAAGCCATGAGTGAGGCTGGGTATTTAACAAACTTGGAAGTGTACTTAGGATCCAGGGGGTCACTGCCTGGTTTGCGGTACACTCGTGATGAAGGGATACCAGTGACAGTAAATGTTGACTCATCACTCCAAAGCACAGTTTTCCATTGCTCCTCACTCCAGGCAAGATATTTCGTATAAAAATTTACTCTCTTTTTCTTCTGAAGAGCAGTTAGCGGTGGTTTTTTACGAGCACAAAAACTCCTGTAGCCCAG
>JAGKTI010033276.1:0-11712 GCA_018397915.1 Birgus latro | reverse complement strand
TAACCTCACCCACGCACCTCCCACCCAACCATCCACCAGTCACAGGCATTCCAGTCTGAACAGAGTGGGATGAGCTTCTCCGCCACCTCTCGCTGTCGCGACTAGGGGGGCTACCATTTATTGCTTTCGGGTGTGCAATTCTATGGTAATGAAAGGGTCAAGTTTTCAAAGGTCAGGACGATATATCGGCTGGACAATACTTATGAACTCAGCATTCTGATAATAAGTAACTGGTATTGTACTGTTGTCTGGTGGTCTGAACGTTCCAGTCGAGTTAGGGCCTTCCATCGGTTCGGTCCCCAAGGGACGATCTGAATATTTCCTCTTCTGTATCCTTTTCTCCTACACGTTGATTAAATCTTAATAGACTTAGCCTTTTTTCAACAGGTAATTTCGTCATGGACGAATAGGCCTTATGATATTATGTCCTTCCTATGTACTCCTATGTAATCACTGTACCAAGAGAAGTAGGTTGGTTATCTGCCCTTAAAATGTACTGGACTAGAGTAGCCTCGCTTCGGGCTCGTATACATCGAAAGGGATGACATGGGTCTGACTATCATTTTAGTGAGACTTACATGAAATATGCTGGAAAAAGACGAAATTCTTAGCCAAATTAAGGAAAAGGGCTATAGCAGATACCGGCCTTGCCGTATGCAAGTACTCAGCTGGGCATGTTTACACCAAGAGATTTGACTATTTCATATGCCAACACACCAACTCTTTACATCACCACAACTCATCTCAAAGCACACCTCACAGAACCTCTCACACATGTCACATCTTCATATCACCACAAACTCACCACACTCCATTCCTCACGCATTATACCTCTCACCTCACACCACCTCACTCCACTTCATTACCATCCAGCACACCGCACACATGTCATCTCAATCTCATCTCCAAATCACCTCACTCACCACGCGTAACACGTCATCACATCTCACCACCTCTCAGCACTTTACTTAGTCTGTCCCATCTATATACGTGAAACCCTGTCACTTAATCTATTGTACTCATGATACTTTTTTTTGGGGGGGGGATTTTTTTGTCAACGCATTAATGAGGGTTACATCTAATTCCTCCAGTTCGACAGGCCTCTCCTTAGCCAAATAAAATCGTCCGAGAGTGGCAAAAATGATAAACGAAAGAATGCCGCATCTAAATCCTTCAGTTTGGAAAGTCCTCCCTAAGCTGAGTAAAAGACTGTGCAAGTGGAGAGAATACATTACGAAAGACGTCATCGTACTGAAGGCGCTAACATATCTGACATTCACCATACTTACCACACTTCACCACAACACAAACAAGAATACGATACACAACACACACAAGAAAGCGATGGAAGTGGTGAATCTCTAACACACACACACACACCCACACATACACACACCGATTCACAGCTTCAACCTAACATTAATCCACACTCGGATTCTCCCTATCCCCCATTAAATTCCCTGTGACCCCATCTATCAGGAGGGATTAACACAGACCTGTTTACAAGCCGCTCCGTACCCCGCTTTTTCCACCCTACCCGACTCATCTTCCGCACCATTAGTCAGATTACTGGTGATTTACGTTCCCTGGCTCAGCTCTTTGGTTCCTGGCCTTGGGGGAATAGAAGGTTCTGTATTATGTATTCCTTAGCGACTTATCTGTCGTAACACAACTTGACATCGTTTTGCTTCATATTCATTTTTTAAAGTACTGACGTACATAGCATTAATAATATAAAGAGGATGTGCATTAGCTTCGATGCGGTGACATGCAAAGGTGTGTATGTCATGTTGGAGGACTGCTGGGCCAAAAAGGAGGGACTTTTATGGCTATGCCTTGAGTAAGATACAAAAATTTACACTCGTGCAGTCGACAGGTGTTAATCCAAAGCTTTTTTTTTTTTTTTCGATCTCATAGTTTTAGGAGACCTAGAAACATTTATTCCTTTATGGATATATTATGGTTATTACACACGATTATCTTGTGTGTGTAATATTTATCAATCTGTGGTTGGGACAGTTTGTACCCATAAAATAAGTGAATGTTAGTCTGCCATATACACTAGTATTAACTGATAAGGAAGTTGTGCTAGAGAGCTTCCTTGCCCGACGTGAGCAAGGATCCTGATGTCGAGAATTTCTACATCAAGGGACACTGGCTGGGGACTTCACTCGGGGCACTAACCCATTCGTATGGGGGAGGTACTGGAGTTCGTTCACTTTAACTTGGCGAAGATTTTCGTTCTATTTTTTTTTCCCACGTCGCCCAAAGGAAGAATAAAACAAGTATATAGACTCTACATTCTTCCCATACCACTTCTTACAGCATCATTTCCAAGTAATAATCTATTGTTACAACTCAGTATCTGAAATGGCGATATGGCAATTAAAAATCGCTATAGTAACTAAAAATAGGTCCATAGGACATGAATGCCCCTCCGTGGGTTATCAAGAAAATGAGCTAAACGCAAAATCAAGAAATGTGAGGTCAAGGTCATACGGAAGGTCAAGGTCATCAAAGTTTGGCATGGTTGAAATGTTCTCGCCAATAGGAATCTGTGTACGAAGTTTAATGAAGGTATCTCAACAGTTTCTTCGGAAATAAGCTAAACACAAAACGGGACGGAAGGACGGACACGACCAACACTACATGCCCCGACCACAAACATGGAGGGGCAAAAAAAAAAAAAAGTTATGAGAGACGCTTTAAAACGGACTCTACATGACACACACACACACGCACACACAATGGCTGATGATAATGATGATGACGATGATGGTGGCCACAGATAACTGTACGTAGACTTATTGTCATTTCCTACTGTATAAGCCTGACTAAGCCTCTATGCTCCTAGCCATTATTTATGGTATTTTATATTCCTAACATAAGGACGAGATACACAACTCAGGCGAGATACACAGCCGCGCTTGTGAGTAGTGCCACAAAGTCCATATAAAATAAATGAAGTTCGTGACATGACTTCCCAACGTCCTAGTACTGGTTTGACGAGTTCTGTTCATCAGGTCTGTCAACACACAAATATATAAACTCTTTCTCCCATACAAAATAAAATATATTTATATCTATATCTATATCTATATCTATCTATATATACATATGCCGTATATATTATAAATAGATACAGACAGGTAAACAGATACAGAGTTGCCGGTAATTAGCTCTCCTTTACCAACTCAGCTGACAGTGTCTTATGTACTGTGGGGACGGGTGAGTCAGCTAGTGTGGGCATGAGTGTGGCAGTGGAGTTGGGGAATGACTGATACATGATAGATACATGTAACGCTGAACCTCAAATGCACAAAGATGATAACAATTAGATGGATGTGTACTGCATCCTTTAATGACAGGCCCGCAGAGGTTAAGATTGCGAATGAAGAGTTGAGAGGTATGATGGGACTAGATTGTACTGGTGTTGTGATGAGAAGGGATAGAGTAAGTTGGTTTGGGCATGTGGAGAGGATGAAGGATAAGAACTGGGTGCAGAGGGTGAAAAATGTGAACGTTCAGGGCAGGGGCTGGGAGAGGAAGACCGAAAAAGACCTGGGACGAGGTCATAGAGTATGCCTTCAGGGATAAGGAACTGAATAGGGAAGCTGCTAGAGATCAAGCAGCGTGGAGAGACGCCATTAGGTGACCAGGCCGACGCATGCAATTATGTTCGAGCATTCATGAAAAAAAAAAAAGTTTAAACATCTTACCTCATCCCTCAAGTGTTAAGAAAATGTTTTTTACTTTAATAAGCCACTGAACAGAAAAACATTCTTTTTTGTACATTCTTGCCACCTTCACACCATTTCCCTCCACCGAAAAGAGACTTTACAACCTTAATCAGTCAATTAAACAGCAGAAAAAAATACTGAAATAAAATCGTCTACTACAAGCAGCAGTGATTAATATGAAAAAAGCACTCGTGAAAAGATTAAAATTAATCAGATGATTCACTCCTCTAACTACAGTCCCTACTAAGCGTCTAGGAAAAAAAAAATAGCAGGGTTCAAAAAACAATAATACTGGTGTCGACCCATCTCTTACGATCCCGTTATTAGCCGTCTCTATCAATGGAAATCCCCAAAGTCAAAAGGGATGAAACTAAACTAACCCCATCAATCCCTGGACGCCGTTTATACTTTCTTCCTGCTACCATCAAATTTTTTTGTTCAATGACTGCTTTCGACCTGAGTGGTGGTGCTGACTACTGCTATTCAATTTACATCTCACCCCTCCAGTTCGAAAAGTCTCCCAGAAGTTGAATAAAAATGATTGGAAGTAGCAAGAATATATGAAAATTGTCACCGGACTGTTGAGGCTAATTCTGTGGCAGACATATTAACTTTATGGTCGGTATATTTTTATTGGGCATATTGTTGTTGTTGCTGCTGCTGTTGTGGCCTCAAGCTCATCTGAAACGTGAACCAGTTGGAATGCAGGCTGAAGTTGCCCTTCTGTAGTCCACTACCCTTTTCTCGGGAGACAGGTTATTGGTGGAGGGATGTTTGTATAAGCAGAAAATTAAGTCGCTCTGTTATATCGACGACTCCAGATGAACGTACGCCTGATTACGAATACACCCAGACAATTATACTCTGCTATGGTGTGCTGAATTTACGACGGAGGATGAACCGCCCCAATAAGATAACGCTTTATAAACCTATTCTTGCTGCCACTAGACGATTTTACTCAGCCCAGGAAGAACCAGTCTTAGTGAAGAGGCTAAAAACAAGCGCCATACATCTCTTCAGGATCATTACCCCTGACACTTTATGCCCCCAGACGATTTTATTCAACCTAGGAAAACCCATCGTAGTGCAGGGGTTAATTCCTGGTCCGAATACTCCTTTAGTCTCCAATTCTACTTCTTTTCTCACCTCTAAATGCCATTATTTTTCTTCTAACATATTTGTAACTTTTTTTTTGTTCCCCTCATGGTTCCTTACCCTCTCCTCCCAACTCCCAATAAACTCCCACCCTCTTTTCTAAATTTTTCTTTCATATTTCCATTCTCCTCTTCGTTTCCTTTTCACTCCTCGTGTTCCATCTTTTATGTCATTTTCTTCTTGTTTTTCACCTTCTCTATTTCCTCATACCTCACATTTCCTCTTCCTGCTCACCTTCCCAACCACATTACATTTATTTCCTTATTCCTATATCACTAATGTTTTATTTTTTCTTCCTTTTCTTCTCTTCAGTCAGGATAGAGAGATGCTTATTATAGGCATAGTTACAATGAATAAAGTTGTGGTGAAGTGGGTAAGTATCTTTACAGCTGAAATCTAATACACTTTTTTTTTTTTTTAATTAAACTACCCACTCTTTTTCTTGCTATCTTCAGACGATTTCATTCACCTCAGGACAGACTTTTAGAACTGAAGGAGATAGTTATAACTCTCACTAACCCTTTCACTGCAAACCGCCTCCTTTCCTCTGAAGAAATTGCGTAGTGGCAGCAAAAATGACAAGCGATAAGCTCCCTGAAGTAGGTGAGCTTTATTCTTCCTGCTTCTTGGTGATTTTACTCAGCTTTAGGGAAACGTCTGGTAATGTGGGGGCTAAGCTGGTCGTGATGTAGAGCGGAGGGGTTAAAGGAAGGGATTTACGTAACTCTCCCTAGATTCAGCGGACCCAATTTCCTTTGCCGGCTAAGAGCAAAGTGGAAAGTGCCAGAGGGGGAGAGTTAGTGGTGAGTTACCCCAAGCAACGAAAACAAATATTGAGCGGAGGGGTTAAAGGAAGGCATTTACGTAACTCTCCTTAGATTGACCGGACCCAATTTCCTTTGCCGACTAAGAGCAAAGTGGAAAGTGCCAGAGGGGAAGAGTTAGTGGTAAGTTACCCCAAGCAAAGAAAAAAAAATGGCAGAATTATTGACGTTCCTGACACACTATTTCGTATTCTTAATCCCTTTAACAAGATTATTATTATTATTATTTTAAATAGATGGTGGGGGGGTTAATCTTGCTATGTGTACATACGATTTCATTAAGCTTAGGAGGAATGCTAGTACTGAAGGGTTAATGAAGAGTATATCAAATTCCTCTACTTTTAAAAGCTGCCCTCAAGTTACATAAAACGTAGTAAAATATATAAATATATAAATAAATAAACAAAACAGTCATGTCACAGAGAAGGTTTAGCAATACTGTCGTTATCTTAGGCGGTTCTTAACAGTTTAACTCTATATGGCACTAAAAAATAATTACTCCTTGGGTTCTAGCTTGGGACACCGTAGCTTAGGCGGTTCTTAACAGTTTAACTCTATATGGCACTAAAAAATAATTACTCCTTGGGTTCTAGCTTGGGACACCGTAGCACCCCTTCTGATAAATTTTTATTCATTCTAAACTTTCTTCCTCCTGTTTCTCCTCTCCCTCTTCCTCTTTCTCCTCTCCCTCTTCCTCTTCCACCTCTTCCTCTACCTCCTCCTCTACCTATCTTCCATTTATCAAGGTAACCCAACCCTTCCACAAATCTTCCTTTTCACTTGACCTAATCCTCTCATTCCTCACACATTCTTCTTCTCCCGCTTTCCATTTCTCCCCCCATTTATCATCCCCCCACCCACCCACCTACACCTGCATCTCTATCCTTAGTCCCCCTCACCCACCCATCTGCGCCCCATACACACACACACTCAACCACCTAGGCTGTCTCCCACCTACATCCTCACTCACTTATACTCTCACTACAATATCACCCACCTACACTCTCCCCCAGGCTCTCCTTCACCTACACATTTACCAACCTAAGCGTTCACCCACTCTCCTCTACCTACACCCTCACCCACACTCTCCCCAACCTACACCTTCACCCACACTCTCCCCCACCTACACTCACTTAACTACACCCTCACCCACCAACACCCGAATCTCATCTACGTCCTATCTCCCAATCTCCCTTTTATTTCTCCCCACATCCTTCACCCCCACTCCAAACACATAACTCACCATCACCCCTCCCCTAACTCACCTCACTGACCTCTCTAACCCAATCATCATCATCATCATCATCACCATCGTCGTCGTCATAACCATTTTTTTTTATTTGCTAATTACTGACTCATATTACCTTACCTAAATAATCTTAGGTGGTTTAGCAGTTGTTTGCAGTAATAACTGGTTTACTCGTACTTCAGAATTTTGTGTCAACTGCAAATTTAGCTAACTTCTACAGGGATGGGGGGGGTAGGAAGGTGATAAGTAGGGGCAATAAGGGGGGTTAGTAGGAGTGATTACGGGAAGGGAGTGAACAGGAGCAGTAAGGGGGGAGGAGGAACGCTGAGGGGTTGGAGAAGCGGGAGGAAGAGCGATGTGAGGTAGGGAGAGAGGGAGGAGGACCGATGAGAGGAAGAAGGAGGGGCGATGGGGGGTTGGGGGAGGGGAAGTAGCAGCAGTAAGGGGGACGACGAGTAGGAACAATAACTGGGAGGAGGAGTAGGAGTAACAAGGTGGAATGGAAGTAGGAACAATAAGGTGGAGGAGGAATGGGAACAATAATGGGGAGGTACAGACGGGCAGGGAAGTATAAAGAATAAGGGGAAGAGGACTGTGGATAGGGGGATTAAATAGGAGAAATAAGATGATTGGGGATTAGAAACAATAAGAGGGAGGGGGAGTTGCAGCAATAAAGAGGAAGGTTAGTAGGAGTGATGAAGAGTATTGGTGTGGGTGAGGAAGAGTACGAAAATAATATATGGGAAAAAGATGAGTATAGGCAAAGTATTTGGGTGGGGAGGGTAAGGGAGTGAGGTGACGTGGGGTGAGGAAGAATGGTTAAGGTTAGTAAGGAGTTGGGGTGAGTAGGGATAAAGGTGGATGGCGGGATGAGTGGGGATAAGGAGAAGGGTGAATGGGATGAAAATCGATAAGAAAAGGGTAAGTGAGGTGAATTAGTAAAAGGAGGGATGTCTCGAGTGAGTGGATAACAGGAGAGGCGTGAGTCCGGTGAGGGTGGATGGTGGCTGTAAACTGTGTCCCTAATATGAATCAAAAATTGGAACATAGGTAAAGCTACAATAAAAAAAAAAAAAAACGGTGCTACTGTACTGAAGGTGATAATACTGTAGAGATCGACTATAACCCTCAACATCAATTTGTAAGAATATAGTAAAGGAGTCATTGAATAGAAAGATGTTAATGTCGATTGATTCCAACTCTCAATATTAAGATCGTTTCTCCGAGTGTGAGAAAAAAAAAGTTAGACGTGGCTAGAATAAAATAAACAAAAAGTCTTCCTACTGAGGAGGTTAAATGAATATACTGTAGAGTGAGGCAGCCAGGAATGAGAGGAAGGCCAAACTATATATTTCTCACTCCACCCTCCATCGCCCCCCTCCAGGCGAAGGCATGCAGAACTTGCCCAACTCTGCCTAAGGAGATAATTGCCTTGACTTCACGAGACCTTCACCATGACCCATATTAATCCACTAAATCAATGAGCCCTCTGACGTCTTTTTCACTTTCTCGTGCGTTTTCACGATTTCATTCCGCTTAGGAGCGAGAGTTCTTAACTGGATATAGTCCTAAAAACCTTATCTAACCGCTTCAATATGGAGACTACTTCAAAGGTGAATAAAATCGTCTGATATCAACAAGAATAAACCAGAAAAGACGTCACCCGAATTCAAGGAGTTAAATACGCGGACATCGTTATCATTTGTTTTTGAACCAGACGATTTATGTAACTCTAGACAAATCTCTCGTGACATCCCTTGTAGTGAAGAGGTTAGAGTCTCCATTTTTTTAAAATTCTTTAACTTACCACAGATTATGGGAGACATTCTCGTGGCAATGTGGTTATAAACAGACACCTCCCCCCCTCCCCGATAATACTCAGGTCCTCTCCTATATCTGTATGTGAAGAGAAAAGTTAGCCAATTATAGTTTTTCAGCTCTCCAGCTTTTCACTTTCCTCTGTTGGCTAACCCTTCCATGATGAGAGAGGCTTGGTATATTTCTGAATGAACATAATCTTATTAGGGCTAATATACCTGACAAATTGGTTGAGTAAACACCATTTACAAGAAAGGGACTATTTTCTTAAGTGTGACATTTCGCCCATTTCAGGGCTCCTTCAGGTACTGAAGAAACCCTGAAATGGGAGAAATGTCACGCATATGAAAATAAATGTCCTAAGCTCTAAATGGTACTTAAATTAACCATGGCCATGTCTTTAGTGTGAAGTAGACGCAATGGAAAAATAGGCAACTTTGTCACTGGCTGCAAAAAATACCGGAAGAGACTCAGATTTTCTCCGGTGTCATAAGCCGTCGACTCCTTCACTTCAAAGACGTCTTTTGCATTTTATTCTTGTCACTCTCGGATTTTATTCAGCTTACGAGAGATTTATCGAAGTGAAGAGTTAGATGCGGCCTTCACTTACTTCATTATATTACGGGGGACCATAAGCAAAATAAGAAAGCAAATTAGAGTAACGTCATAATACTGAGGGCGTAAAACCACAATTACTGTTTTATTTGGAATTGGAGGATGGTGCGAGAAGAATTTTAAAGATTTGCCTGAGTCGCAGTCTCCTAAAATAACTAAAGTATCTTAGTTGCTGTAAACTGTACATACTTGGAGACATCAATATTAAGTGAAGCGAGTTTCCTTATATTTATTTAAGGTAAAAAATAATGCTCTTTTGTATACAGAATTGAAAAAAAAAAAAAAGCACACGCCGATTTTCTGCCATTTTCCTATTTTTCAAACTGATATCCGAGGACGTGATTTTCATTTTATCGGTACTCATGCTACTCCCAGACGATTTCATTCAGCTCAGATGAGACTTTTCGAACTGAAGGAGTTGGATAAAGCTTCACTTAATCCCGACTGCTCTCTAAACTTAAATAATTCCTCTGGTAGAAGCAAGAATAAAATTAAAAGACGTCCATGGAATGACTTTGTTAAACTACCCATCAACTGTCTTTAAAAGGCGTTGACATTTAACGACAAATTTTCATTTACCCTTGTGAGTCTCAAGGTGTTAGGAGAGCAATTATGATAGCTTCACTCTTTCTGCACGAGGAAATGAGATTCTGTTCATCCAATTTCCAGAAAGCTATAGTCAGCAAAGACGACACGTGGAATTTGTGGGGTTAGATACAGCCTCAATTAATTCATTCATTACGGGGTATTTCCCATCCAAAATTATTCTGTACCGTCATAGGCAGGATGAAAGGAGAATGCAATAGTCAAAGTACTGCGCTGTTTAGAAAAATTGATATAAAACAAATAATTGTAGTCCAAAACTTCTGAGAGCGGCTAATGGAGACAAGAAGAGGAATTTCGATAAATATTTTAGTATGGTTCAGTTTTCTCGCCAGCTTTTCATCCCGGAGGCAAAATTTACTTTATCAACGAAAACCTATAGATTTTTTTTTTTTCACCCAACTTTCGGTTAGCCTTTTCGAACTTGAGGGATTATGTACCGAACAGCTTTCTTTACCTCTATTGTTGCTGGAGGTCCTTCCTAAGATTAACAAAACGGTCCGACGCTAACAAGTACAAAATGACATAATAGTTACTGAATTACGTAACCGGAGTACTGTACTCAGAAATACCATTCATCCTTTCACTCTTGTTAGCTTGCTTTTGCTGCTGGCAGACGACTTCATTTCACTTTGGAAACCCCTCGTACTTTTGGGTTTATTCAAGCCATATTTAACATCTTGAAAAGACTAACGAAAGTTGACTCAAAACGTAGAGATGGGAAGAATTAAATGAAAAAACATCACCAGGTTCAAAGGGTACACGAAAATAATTTTTCACAACTTCTAAAACGCGGTGGGAAGGCGCCACGGACAGCAATTACGATAGTTCAGTGGTTTCCTGTTTCTCGCTCGACCATTTTAGGTCAAGGGTAATATAGAATTTTGTCGTTGTCTCAGCAGACGATTTATTCGGAGAGACTTTTCCAAATTGTTATGTTATATGAACAGCTTTAATTAACTCCCATCACATCTACATGTTCTTCTTAAAATGCATAAAATATTATGGCAGTAGCTTCATAAAAAAAAGAAAAACAGGGGGGGGGGGGATCTCATCGTGCTGACGGGGTTAAAAGACATGCCTCGTACTGACGATGTTACATTATTCATATATTTTTTTAAAATATCGAAGTAAACAAAGGAGAATTTTTCGAGACTTTCCTCATTAAGCCATTTGGTTACTGTACTGCATTATTTTAGACACACCAATACAGTACTAATAACAAGAGACTTTTCCAGTTTCCTAAGGGCTGCCAGGTGTCAAGGTCAGCCATTTCGATAGCTTAGTGCGTCCCAGATTTTCCCTCCGGTATTTTAGGTGGTGGTGGAAACGAGGGCGGGAGCAATTCGCCGCGCACTGTTAATTTCATTGTTTACGGCCGCGGGTGTAAGCTGGTGGGGTGGAAGTTGGGTAATGAGTAAAGTTAACTGCCGAGGCTTGGAGCATCTCTCGCATGCAGGCCAATGAGGCGGACTTAATTAACTCTCCAGTGAAGTAAGAAGCAACTAACCAACTCTCTCTCTCTCTCTCTTTCCTCGGGCCGGTCAGATGTTGGTTCCCCCTCCCCCTTATCTCAGTTCACCAATAGTACAGTACATTCAAGGACCTGAGTGAAAATCGAATGTTACGAGTCTCATTCTAAGTGAAGGTTGGGTCTTAAAATATGATCAGCTGCGTTAATGACCCTTCGTGGTGTCGATAGGCAAGA
>JAGKTI010033275.1:0-11712 GCA_018397915.1 Birgus latro | reverse complement strand
AGGAGTCTGAAAGGTAGGTGAGAAGATCGCCAGTGGAGCGTCCCTGATGGAACCCATACTGACGATCAGAAAGAAGGTTGTGACAGGAAAGATGCTTTAAAATTTTTCTGTTAAGAACTGATTCGAAAACTTTTGAGACACAGGATGTTAAAGCAATTGGACGATAGTTAGAGGGTTGGGAATGGTCACCCTTCTTTGGGACTGGCTGAATGAGAGCAAACTTCCAGCAAGAAGGAAAGGTACAAGTTGAGAGATAAAGGCGAAAGAGTTTACCTAGGCAGGGTGTAAGCACAGAAGCACAGTTTTTGAGGACAACAGGAGGGACTCCATCAGGCCCATATGCCTTGTTAATACTGAGGCCAGTGATGGCAGAAAATACATCAGCTGAAGAAATTTTAATGCCAGTCATGAGGAAGTCTGAGGGGGGAAGTGATGGAGGAACAGCACCGGAATCATCTAAGGTAGAATTAGAGGAGAAAGTCTGAGCAGAGAGATCTGCTTTATCAGTAGAAGAAATAGCTATAGAGCCATCAGAGTAGAGCTGATGTCTAACCATTTGTTAATGTTGTGGCCTAAACTTAATATGATATAAACCCAGTGTACTGCCAGTTGAAATGGTCCCCTCTGCTGTCCACCATTCTTCTTTTGGGGGATTGGTAGAGAGTTGAAGGGCATTTTGTATAATCATGCAGCATCCATTTTGTGGTCACTTTTTTATTTTTTTTCCCCAGGTTGAAGACAAACTATTGCTTAAGAGTAATACCACTCCAGTATTATATGTATAATTTTCTGTTAACTTTTTTTCATCATCCGAATTGCTTTTCCCCAGCTAAGGATGGAGTAAGGTTTAATTACTTTTATACTTGTTGACTGTGATGCTGAAATGTTTTGTTAGCTGTCTTTGTGAAGTGTAGTACACTGTACTGTTTACTTAATTTTCCTAACACAAGAGCATAGAGAGAGAGGGATGTAGAGGTTTATCTGATTATATGACTGTGTTATGCATTGTAGAACTGAGATGAGTGTGGTGAATATAGGCAGAGAGGAGTACTTTGAGTGAAACTGAAATGGAGAAGCTGAGAAAGAAGCAGTGTCAGATGAATACTAGCTGAAGGTACTGGAGGAGTTAGTTAACACTAAGAATCTCCTTGGTTGCTAGTCATATCAGGCCTTCAGTTTGTCTATATCCTGCCATCAAATGTTAGAATCTCCTTGGTTACTAGTCATCAAATCTCCTTGATTACAATAGTAGGACCACAGAATACTGGCCGGTCTGGGTGTGACCCATCACCTTTACACTGTTGCCATACTTCCAACTGACCTCCAATAGCCAAAGCTATTTTTAGATGGCCTTGGTACAGCCCCCCATTTATACCCTGCTCTCATCTCTCTCTCTCTCTTTCTCTCTCACTGTGTGTGTGTGTGTGTGTGTGTGTGTGTGTGTGTGTGTGTGTGTGAGGGGGGTGCACTGTCATTAAGGGAGTATATGTGTAGCAAACCAGGTGGTGGTGTGTGTGTGTGTGTGTGTGTGTGTGTGTGTGTGTGTGTGTGTGACCCTCACCTGCTCCGGCAACACCGCACATACTGCCAGGTGTTGTAGAGTTTTTTGTAATTACTAACACAAAGCAAATCTTTCATAAAAACCTTATAGCTTTTTTGTACAAGTAAAACTATACTGGGCTGTATCAAGGCCATCTAAAAATATTTTTAGATGGCCTCGGCTGTACGGGAGGTCAGTTGGAAGCATGGCAACAGTGTAAAGGTAACGGGTCACACCCAGACCGGCCAGTATTCCGTGGTAGCACTATAGTCAAATCATACCTCTTTCCTGTTATCATACTCTAGGATCTCCTTGGTTACTAGTTAAATCAAACCTCAATTCCTTGCAGTCAAGCTTAGAATCTCCTTGTTTACTAATCAAATCATACTTCTGTTTCCTGCAATCAAGCTTCATGTTGTTAATGTGGAGATGTTGGCACTCATGCAGTTGTTGTTGAGATGTTGCCGCTCGTGCACTTCCTTTGTCGACATCTTAAGTTTATCCTCTTCGTCTGGTGTAGCAGCATCATTAGGGTGAGAGTCGTCGGAGATAGAGGTATTTAAATAACCTCTCCATGGATTTCTTCCCTCCTTTCTTTTCTGTCATAAAGTTCATATTACATTTCCTCTTTTTGCCTCATGTACTGTTTTTGAAGTTTATCAAAATTATGTCCTATTTCTTTGTTTATGGATGGATGGGAGGAGGAGTAAAAAGTGCAGTTTTAGACCAAGTTAGATTGAAAGGAGCATATGACATTTTAACCCAGCCATTGAGTTGCGTTTGAACCCAGGAGGGTGCCAGCCCAACTCAACTCAATGCTGGTCCCAAGCCCGGATAAATTGGGGAGGGTTGGTGGCAGGATTGGGTATCCAGCCGTAAAAATTTGCCAAGCCCTGACACGATATGGTCATATCGTTTAGCGTACTGAATATCAGGTGTTTTCACTGGCTAAATTGAGTAAATGTCTCCCCCACCCTCCCTCCTTCATCTCTCTGACTGTAGGTGGTGGCAACCATCATCCACTCACTTGATGTAGTGCTGCCTACTTCTTCCTTAGCCTTTATCGTTCTTTTTCTGTGCCTGCCCTCCTTTCTTCCTATTTTTCCTATCTTTCCTGTCACTTCTTATTGCTTTTCTTTCTTTTACAGGTGGCTTTACATTGAGTGACAAGCCAAATGGTTTCCTGTAAGCCAAGAAACCATTTACAATGCTGGGTGGTAACCATATAACCAAACCATACGTGCTCCCTACGTGTCAACAAGTGGGTTGGTGGAGGGTTAGTGCCCCTCCCTGTAAAACAAATAACTCAAAGTCAAATGGCCACCCCTTACGGGATTATGGCGTCTGGCAATAGATAGATAGTCTCCCCCACGCTCCCTTCTTCATCTCTCTGACTGTCTCTCTTCATGTGAAGTCTGGGTGGCTGGGTTGCTTAGAATAGTCCACACATAAACCCCCCTCCCCCTCAGTTTCTGTCAATTTGATGTTGATTCTCCGTATGTGTGGTGGTTGTGTGGGGATGGGCATCTGTCCAGGGGGTCGCTAAGAAGGGATCTTAAATGCGATGCCCTGGCCCTAGGATGTACTGTGAGAACCCACAACAGGCACGTAAGGAGAATGGCGAGATGTCACAAAGGGGGGTCGTTCCAGCCATCACATGCACTCGGCCTTTGTGTGACAATCACGTGGTTGCTTTTTTACTTTTTTTTTCTATTGAATAATGTCTTTTCAATTTTGATTTTAATAATTTTTATCTAAAATGTTTATTATATGCCGTGTGGGTGTTGGATGTACCTGAGAGGACACTTTTGAGGCCATAACCCTTGGGCACAACAAACTATCGGGCTATATGCCATTTTCACCCTGACTGGCACCACTGTGGGGACATCAACAACTGAGGCACTGATGTCATTGCTGATGGTGTCGGACTTGCTGTATTGAGTATACTCGGCCGATGTGTTGCTCATTAATCAGGGCACCAGCACTTATCTGACTGTCATACGTGGGATGCTGATACATACAGTACTTCACATCCACTCAGTTTTCACGTTCCCCTGCGTAGTTGGGCCAGAAACCCCAACCTCCCGTCATGATTTAGATCCGTTTCGGCCACATGCACACTTAGTACCTAAATATTCTATCATTAACCAGGAAGCCGAAAGGCTTTTTTAATAGGATGTTACCAGGGTGCCTCCATCCTATTAGGTCTCCAGACTGGAGAAATCCTTTTATATTATAAAAGCATGTCACGAAGCCAATAGGTTTCCAAAAATCTTTTTATATTTTAAAAGGATTCACTAAGCTAATAGGTTTCCAAAAATCCTTTTATATTTTAAAAGGATTCACTAAGCTGATAGGTTTCCAAAAATCATTTTATATTTTAAAAGGATGTCACCAAGCTAACAGGTTTCCCAATATTTATATTTTAAAAGGATGTCACCAAGCTAATAGGTCTCCAAATTTGATAAACTTTTATAAGGTATATTATAAACAGATGTCACAAAAATGTCACCAAGCTTTGATTCGCTTAACAGAACACTTTTGATGTAGATTAGTTGGGTGGACGGTGCTAGGAGTGCGTGACCGGAAATTTGTTTGCGGCTGGCATTTTGTTCCGGACACACGCGATCCTGTTTTTGATGCGAGCTCACACACACACACACACACACACACACACACACACACACACACACACACACACACACACACACACCAGTTCCTGCTCTTGGTGTGTTTCTTCTCACACACACTAGTTCCTGTTCTTGGTGTGTTTCTCCTCACACACACTAGTTCCTGTTCTTGGTGAGTTTTCTTCGTCTCAAGCACATTAGTTCCTGTTCTCGATGTGTCCTGAAGAAACCAAAGATCAGAACCAAGATCAAAACCAAGACAAGAAGAAATTGAAGGCCGTATGTAATGCGTCCAGTTTGAAACGTTTCTCCTAAAGTCAAACGTCTACTGCCATCATTCGACACAGAGACAGATTGCAATATGTAAAACTGCAAGGCCTATGCAATGATAATGGTAGCATGTCCAATGGAAGGGTGGTTGGGACGGGCATGGTGTGGGTCTGAGCAGCTTACCTCCTCGTGGTGGACCGGGGTAGAGTGAGCTTCATGTATATATTTTTGCATTAGCTTCAGGTTCATTGGAAATATGAACCCTGTGGAGTGCAGCCTGAAATTGCCCTCCTGCATTCCACAACCCTTGTTTGGGAGATGAGTCGAGGGATGTTGAAATTGTCCTGCAGCCCAAAACTGTTGTTTGGAAGAGAAGAGTTGAGAGATATTGAAGTTGTCCTCCTACAGCCCATGATTCTCGTTTTGGAGATAAGAATTGAGGGATATTAAAATTATACTCCTGCAGTCCACGACTCCCGTTTGGGAGATAAGAGTCAAGGGATGTTTAAATTGTTCTCCTGCAGCCCACAACCGTAAGAGATGAGTCGAGGGATGTTTTTGTAGGTGGGCAGTAGAAGCACCCAGTTATATCAGCAGCACCACATGAAGGCATCCCTCTCCACGACCATATATTAGAGCTACTAGAAGCACATGAATAAAGATCACTCTAGCTGAGAGCTGCAATTTATTGACAAACTTTGTCTGGCAACACACAATTACTCATTGGCATTAAAAAATGGTTGTTGGCATGAAAATACAGTAATCTCTCTACTATCCGGACATCCACTATCCGGATGCATCACTATTCGGACATCGTAGGCTGTCTGACCCCCCAAATGCCCCAATATTAAAAAAAATCCGGAAAAAATCTCATTTTTATTTGGACCACGTCAGTTTGAACTTCCCGCGCATGCCGACCAGCTGTGTTTTCGCGCCTCCCGCCTCTGTCACGGTCTCATTTCCCGCTCCGCTCCCGGCTTATCAACACGCTCTCAAAATGGCTTCTGATGTGCTTGGTTTTGTGGTGATACCCTACCTGAGAAGAGGAAGAAAGTGGTTCTGACTGTGGAGAAGAAGAGGGAGGTATTGGAGAATGTGGACGCCGGGTGCCAGACATCACGGATCCTCCATGAATTCAACCTCCCTTGCTCCACTTTGTTTAATATCAAGAAGTCCTGAGACAAACTTCAGCAGTACACGGCTGATTTCGCTTCGAAAACCAGACGGAACGTGGAGAGGAAGATGTTTACTCCTAAGTATGCTGAGATTGACCAAATTCTCCAGGACTCGTCACTAGACCACACGGGAATTTACTGTTATGTACAGTGCAGTGAAGTGATGTGATGCAAGGTATCCGAAAGAAAACGTTGTGGAAAGTGCTGGTGAGTGTAAAGTCCACCGGAAGTGCTAAGGTGTGTCAGGTGCAAGGTCTTACTGTCAGAGTCTGAGATGACCGAGTGGGTTATACATCAGGATGGCGGCATCATTCTTGTAAGTGCCCTAACTTCATCAAAATTCCTTGTTTTGTTCTTTCCATATCATTAATCTCATGCATAAACTGTGTGAAAGATGATTTCCATAATGATTTTCATGTCTAATGCTGTAAATTGGTAAAAAAAAATCCCATGAATGTTAATCATAATTTCCTGATTTCAGTATTTTTTTTTCATGCATGATTTTGAAGTGCACAAGCTATGAAAAAGGTGAGTGCCATTGATTTGTGTGAAAGATGATTACCATAATGATTTTCATGTCTAACCTGTTTTCAGCATGCTGTAAATGGGTAAAAAAATACTATAAATGTTTATCATAATTTCCTGCTTTCAATTTAATTTTTTCATGCATGGTTACCACTAGTATTGAAGTGCACCAGCTGTGAAAAAGTGAATTTCATGTCCGGTCATAACCTAACCTAACCTAACCATTTTGTTAATCATAATTTCCTGCTTTTAATTTAATTTTTTCATGCATGGTTACCGCTAGTATTGAAGTGCACCAGCTGTGAAAAAGGTGAATGCCATTGATTTTCATGTCCTGTACCTAAACAAAGCTGCCAACTCAGTGAACAGCTGAGCCTAACTTACCTCAAATTCATTCTTTTTGGGTAAAATTTAAATTAATTCATGCTTTGTGTTCATTATTTTAGTGCACTAGCTGTGAAAAAGGTGAATGCCAGTGAATTTCATGTCCGGTCATAACCTAACGTAACCTAACCATTTTTCTGGTAACAATTTACATCATTTACTGTATTTGATGCTTTGTATCCAATAATTTAGTGCATAAAATGTGAGAAAAGATGATTTCCATGTCCGATACTTACTTATACTATGGTGGCAAGTTCTGAGCACATATGCCTTACTCACCTCTAAATCATTTTTTTTTGGTTAAAATTCAATTAATTCATGCTTTGTGTGCATTATTTATGTGAAAGGGGACCTAAATATGTGCTATACATGTCCAGTAGGGAGGTAGGAAGGTAGTTTCCTGATTTGATTTAGGTTAGGTTAGGTTAGGTTAGAGTCATGAATGACCGGTGCTGGAGCTTCAGGGCCACTATCCGGACATGCCTTTGGCTCTATTACGTCGGATAGTGGAGGAATTACTGTATATGCTTGGTGACATTAAACTATATGCTTGGTGACTAACTTATATACTTGTTGACAGAGAGGTTCTTAGTGACGGGTAGAGAGGTTTGGTGACAAATTGTTGGTGACATTACAAAGAGGTTTGGTGACATAATACTTGGTGATGTTACATAAAGGCTTAGTGATAAGAGGTACTTGGATTATATTATGGTTTGGTGACATCTGAAAATAATGGTGTGTCACGAATTTTCTACATCGTAAAATTATGTAACGTAAATTGTGACCGAATGATTTTGCGCGAGAAACGAATGATTCTGAAATGCACAAGATTTCACTCATTCTCTCAACCGTCCACTCATGTACTTATATTCACATTGTTGTCAAAACTTTCGTCATTCTTTCGCGAGTGATTGTCTTTATGTACAGACAATGCATTCCTCTGAGCGATAATTTCTGAATTATCGCTTCCGCCCCCCTGGCCGTTAGTCAGCCACACCCTTTTCACACGCTCCTCACGTCGGACACTCGAAAACATAGCCAGTCTGCTTTTCAGTCTCGGAGCGTGCGGTTATGCTTTATGAAAGCTCGAGTGATCACTTTTCTTAGCGATTTCAGGTCTCAGCTTGTATTGCCGTTTATTCCCGAAGCTCCCACCAGCTTGGTGATCGACTACAGCAGCACGGTCTCGCCCATACCGATTAGTATCTTTTGTTTTTCCTAGGCTTAAGTTTTTGATTAGCTATTTGCCTGAGTGTTTGAGTGAGTGCATTTCCCTTTCTTTGATTTGAATTGGTTCATGTAACGTAAATTTATTTTCTTGTATTCAGTAAATTTACAGTTCGTTTTCTTGAGCTTTGTTAAATGTAACTCGTGTTTGATTTCCCCACATACTTAGTACACTTTTGCTACTCCACGTTAGCACAACTCCTCATATTAATCACGACTGGTACTTAGGCTAAGCTTTTGGGTATTAATCCTTAAATCCGTTGTGCTAGCTAGGAGTTTGGCTCAGCCAAGATCCTGATTATTATTATTATTATTATTTTTTTAATGTTAAGGGGAGAAACTAACTTTTTCAGAGGCCAACAGTACTATAATACAGCCTACTTGAGCGTTTAGTCTCTGCTGTGTACTGTTGAGAAAGTCTATAAATTCTCGACTAAAGAATTGGTGAAGTAAGCGTTGAGAAAGTCTATAAATTCTCGACTAAAGAATTGGTGAAGTAAGCCAGCATAAAAGTGGAATCACTACTTGATTTCACGAGTCTATTCTCTCACAATAAATGACTCAATAGTCATTCCTAGCACACATAGCTGCTCATTGTATACCCCAATTATACAATATTACATTTTCCCCCTGACGTGGTGACATCCTAAAGCAAATCAGTTAAAAAAAAAAAAAATCACCCCACCATGCAGCGAAGCATAGTGTAATAATACTGTAATTTATATGTACATGTTTGAGTTGGACTTTTGTTGGTCAGTATGAAAGTAGAGTACAGTATGACCTCACTACAACGGACCTCAGTACACCGGAAGTCGCTTTTTTCGGAGTCAGGGAGCGGACCGAAATTATTTCTTATATATCAGAAAAACTCTGAAAAAGCTAGAAGT
The DNA here is from genome assembly GCA_018397915.1 of Birgus latro. Lineage (NCBI taxonomy): Eukaryota > Metazoa > Arthropoda > Malacostraca > Decapoda > Coenobitidae > Birgus > Birgus latro. Next base: position 3,074 of record JAGKTI010033275.1, on the reverse strand, counting down.
GGTCCGGACTGCCTAACCTCATGGCGGGGTGGCCATATTGTTGGTGCAGTTTGTGTGTTCATGCGTTGGTTGGCGGTGGGCTGGCAGCGTAGCTGTTGTTCTAAGTGTACATACAGTACAGTATTTGAAGTGTTTGTAATTAAGTTATACCCATAATGTTCTTTCTAAATGCTAAAAAATTAGAAAAGGGGTCTGCATTAATATTAAGACATCAAGCTTTAATCACATGGCGAGCGGTGTGTGTGCTCGTGCTTCGGTTCGTGGTGAGCTGGCGACGTAACTATTTTTCCTCCACATCATTTACCCCCAACTTCCTTTTCCTTAAGTCCCTGATATACTGCTCGACGGTGATGAGTGATAAGTGAAATATACAGACAGAGTGATCATATTTGTTTGTAAGATTGTAAAAATTAAGGTGTATAAAGTGTACTTGAAAAATGCTTCAAATTAAGTACATCCCACACACACGGTACGGGCTACACCTCCGATTCCCATCCACAATTCAGCTCTTGTCAGTGAAGACAATTGGGACAATGATTCACTGTTCCTTGATGATGACCCTGAAGATAATGGGAAATGATTTTGAAGGATTTGCTCTGAAGGATCCTTCATCGGGTGCTGAATGATGATAACACCAGGCAAGGTGGGGGTGCAGAGATAGCCAAGGGAGTGTGAATGGTTACATAAGATTTTTTTTTTCCTTTTTTTTATTATGAGTTTTGTGTCCAAGTCTTGCTTAAATTTTACAGTGTCATGCAATAAATTAATTATAGTGGAATTTGAGAAAAAAATAAGAGGCAAATGAGATATTACAATGAGTCAAAATGGACTGGTGCAGATGAAGCAGGATGGTGGACATGATGCTTTTAATAAGCAAAAATATCTTATTTTGTGTGTTATATATATGGTCATTATCGAGTCTAAACCTTGCTAAAACTATACTGTGTAATGCAATGAATTATTTTTAGTGGAATTTTAGAAAAGTTAAGAAGCAAAAGGGATAGAAGGAACTGGTGGGGTGATGCAAGATGGTGGCTATGACACTTCATGTATGAAAAATATCTTCCTGCGAGTGTTACAATGGCCTTTATCGAGTATAAACCTTACAAAACTGCACTGTGTTATGCAATAAATTATTTATAGTGGCCTTTGAGAAAAGGTAAGAGGCAAATGAGTTAATGCCCCGATTTAGAAGGAAATGGTGGAGTAGGATTGTGGCCATGACTCTTCATGTATGAAAATATCTTAGCAGGGGGAAATCCCTATGTCGCCTTTTTCGGAATGACTTTGGCCCCAATTAGACCGTTCTAGTGAGGTTTTACTGTATTTTGTCTCGTTAAACCTTATATTACTTCTTTTTGGTATTTTCTGTTATACTGCATGGTCAGTATTATACTTATATTTTTCATATATATTTTGTCCTGTTATACCACATACACACATCTGGTATATTTCCTGTTATGCCACAAGTCTGGTAATTATACTTGTTATATTTTCTGATATATGTTGCTTTATTATACCTCGTATCACTTATTTTGGTATATTTCCTGTTATACCATAAGTCCAGTATTATGCTTGTTATATTTTCAGATTGTACCCCATATATATATGGTATATTTTCCTTTATCATTCTTTTTCTGTGCCTGCCCTCCTTTCTTCCTATTTCTCCTATATTTCCTGTTACTTCTTACTGCTTTTCTTTCCTTTACAGGTGGCATTACATTGAGTGACAAGCCAAATGGTTTCCTATAAGCCAAGAAACCATTTACAATGCTGGGTGGTAACCATATAACCAAACCATACGTGCTCCCTACGTGTCAACAAGTGGGTTGGTGGAGGGTTAGTGCCCCTTCCCGTAAAATAAATAACTCAAAGTCAAATGGCCACCCCTTACGGGATTATGGTGTCTGGCAGTAGATAGATAGATAGATAGATATTTTATTTATACCACAAGTCTGGTATTATGCTATTTTTCAGATTAATTTTGTCTCTTACCTCAAATAGCTTCTTTTGTTGAAGTTCCTCTTCTACCACGAATTCAGTCTCATGAACATAGCTGTATTATAGACAAAATTTGCAGTGCTTGAAGCATTGCAACTCTGAATTTCTGGCATTGTGTAGGGTGGCTGTTTTGACACTGTAGGCTAGAGTGTTTTGAAATTTGAAGTGTTTGCTATAAGAAGTATTCAGACCTGTGGAATACACAGGATGCAACTCTGACAGAATGTCTTAATTAAGAGAAGAATTCAGAAAAATTGTAAAATGCATAATGTAACCATTCTCATGTTTTGTTGAGTTTTGTGTTGAGATTGCTTGTGTTGTGACTGGTACCTGATGTGAGAAAGTGTGTTGTGGCGTGAGAAATTGCATTGCAGTTTGTGCATATTGAATTTTGAGTTATATTCTGTGTTGTAGTAGGGAAGGGTGGTGACTGTTGCATTCTGGTTAGGTGTAGTCTTGTCTTTCTGGGTTGGATAGTTTCTTAGGGGTGTTGTCTGGTGGACATTTGTGAAGGGTGTTATTTAGTTAAAGGTTTTGGATGTGTGTGTGTGTGTGTGTGTGTGTGTGTGTGTGTGTGTGTGTGTGTGTGTGTGTGTGTGTGTGTGTGTGAAATATTGTGCTGGGTGGAGAAAGAGGAATGTTGGTGAGGCAGTATGTATGGTGTTTGGTGGTTTTCCTTTGTTTCTCTGCAGTGGAAGGTGATGCAACATACAGTTGCAGGGTTGAGAAGAGTGTTAACCTGAAGTGATGAACTGTTTCTCTCATATGATACTTGTTTGGGAGTACTTCTGTTTCTTGACAGAAGTGATCTGAATTTGTGGCCTTCGTGCATCCAGTCATTATTCCAAAGGCTTTGTTATGTGTTGTCTTAAGCTTTTCCATTTTTGTGCTAGTTAAATAGGGGGCTTATTTTGTGCTAGTGTAAATCATCGTTCAAATGGATTGTTCATAGAATTTATGTTTTATGAAGGTGGTACCTGTTATTGTTTTCAAGACATTGAGTTTATGATATGCCGTTGATCTGATGTTATCTGTGTATTAAGAAAAGGTCATGTGTGCCCTTACATCTTAGA
>JAGKTI010033274.1:0-11713 GCA_018397915.1 Birgus latro | reverse complement strand
GTAAAGGAACTGACTCCTTACTTACAAACCAGCTGGGAACCTTCTCTCTCTCCGTGTCTGTCTATCTGTCTGTGTTTATTGACATGCCTGTCTGACTCTATATTTTATACCTTTCTATATATATATATATATATATATATATCCATCAGAATGTCTTTCATTTTAAATGTCTGTCTATCTCTGTGTGTGTATCTATCTACTGTCTATATCTCCACCACATCTGTCATGAACCTGCCAGCCTTCATCTGTTTATCAGTATCTTTATCCACCTGCTTATCTGTCTTTCCATTTAATCTCTGGCTATCATATATTCTTTTACGTATCTTTTTTTTCTGGGCTTCTTACAGATATTTTTGCAAATATGTATCGTTCTGCATGTCTCCCTTTTTACTTGTATCTTTTGTCACTCTGTTTTTATCTTTTTGTATGTCTTCCCATCTCTGTGTATCTTCTGTCGGTCTATTTAATTGTATTGTTCTGTATTCCCACCTGTTTCAATGCATCTTTGTTTATCTATAAATATTCATGTATCTGTCTAACTTTCTGTTTGTCCCTATATCTGCATTTCGTCCGTCTGTCTTTATATAGCTATCTTTCTGACTATATGTATCTAGTTGTCTATGTATTGGTTTCTGATGGTTAGTTATTATGTAGCCTATCTCTCTGTCTGTCTGTCTATCCATCTATCTTTCTGACTATCCATCTATCTGGCTGACCATCTACCTATATATCTGTCTATCTCTGTCTCTATCTATCACTCTATCTATTTATTTATATATCTGTCTACTGCCTAACACCATGCTATGAGAAGGTACCCCAGCTATAGGTCCTGGAACACACCCAGTCATCAACGCAATGGACAGATGTCGCTCATGTTCACAGAAGTCATAAGTGTCATACAGAAATCATCCACCACATTGTACCTCATAATACTGGTATCCTGACTCACAGTGTTTCCCTGCATCGGAGGGGAATACTACCTACACCTAGACGGACAAACAGACGGTCATGAATTAACTTATTATCCCTCACCAGAAATCACCCCAACTCACAATGTATATCTCTGTGTACTGTAATGAGAGACTGCTAAATGTTGCACCGATCATTCTCTGCCCAGGTCAGTCAAGAACTACTGTATGTACTGTGCTGGCATCGAGTTTTATCATTGGGAGGTCATTGAAAGTCGTGGTTTGTTTGAGTCTGAAATGCTTAAGTCCACTTTTCTTTCACCTCTCCGGCTTCTTTGGTTAGAATGCCAATCGGCCATGCTCGTGACAAGATACCGTGTCCTCGGTCACAACGGTCGATGTTAAGTCATTCAATACTGTGATTAGCTATGCACTTCTTTCTTGCAACTGCCAGCTGATTTTATTCAGCGTAGGAGAGATACCTGGTAGTGAATGGGATAAAAAACAGTCTTCAGTAACGCACTCAAAAGGATGGCCTTATCATATTATACTGTTACGGAGAGTAGTTTATTTAGCCAAGGAAATACCTCTCGTAGTGAAGGAAATAAGGGCCAGCAAAGATACCGACATGCAGCAATTGATACCAGGCCAGATACGCAGTTCCACACACTTTCCTGGATTAGATCTGCCTCACCAGCTGACATGATATACTGCATGTAAATTTTTGCCTCCATCTGTGTCATTCACTTTAACAAAAAAAAAAAAAAAAATAAAGTCTAGAGATCAGGCGAAATGAAATGCCAAAAGTTCAACAGCAGCAGTGAAAGCGTGCAGAAACAGCTGACTGGAGAATGACCGCCTCACTCACTGTCACTCTCTTGCCTCACTGCAGTTGCTCGGAGATCTGTGATAAGGCAAAGCTTGCGTCTAAATTAGCGGTTGTTGCTCCATAAAGTTTTTTTTTTTCCCCGAGCAGATTACTGCCTGTCTGAAGCAACACTTTCTCTCCGCTTGATCTGCACGCTTCAGTATGCAGGTTAATCCTTTTACTGCCTCTGATTACTTCTCACTTGAAGGTAACTTTGGCGAAAGCAAAATATTCAAATAAATTTTAAGGTGTAAAAAATTAAATAAATTCTTAACTAAAAGATAATAGAAATGTTGCGGTACTGGTAGAATTAATGGAAACTGTTTCTAAAGCCTCATTTCAACGTTCGTTTGTAGAAGTAAAATCGTCGGGGAAGCAAGAATAAATACACGAAGGAATACTCTGACAGTGCAACACCCGTGACCACTAACTGGGCTAAGGGCCAAATATATTATTTAGCACTGCATATTGACCTTGACCTTCGACGGTTTGCTCAAAAAATTAAATTACTTCATTCTTACCTAAGCATTAACCCTTCCATCAGCTTTGGTTCAGATCAGATAAAAACTGCATCAGTTTACTTTGCCCAGTGACCTTGATCTTTGACCTCTCCTTGTGACTTGAACTTATGACTAATTGTTCTTAAAATCAGAGCTCTTTATCCTTGCCATATACTGAATACCTCCACAAAATTTAGTTTATATGGCATAAAAACTGGCTAAGTTAACCTTGACATTTAACCTTTTGGGTGCTCCTCTCCTCATCCACCAAGTTTGATCCAGGTAAACTTAAAACTGTTTTAGTTACTTAGATCACACTCAGAAACATGGGTCGAACATTAAGCCTGTCGTGTGGCCCTTAACCTTTGACTGATTGTTCTCAGCAGTGAATATTTTCTTTTATTTCCTGTCTCCTAACCTTCTCACCAAGTTTGATTCAAGCCATATCAGACCTGTCTGAGATAACCTTGTAACACCCCTTTCTTGATGGTTGAAGGAAAGTCCTGGAGTAGCTATTTACGGCCTTTAATTGTGGAGCACAGAGATAAGATGCTGCCTCTCTAGAAGTTAGCCCTCGACTGCCGGGACATATGGCATTGGTTGGTGTTTGAGCCTGGGAACGCTGAACACGTCTGCAGTTCTAGGATACAGTGGGGGCACACAGTGGGGGCATATATACATAACGGGTATAATACATACATATAAGGGGAATGGTACAATACTCCCCCGGGTGGTTGAGATGGTGTTCCTGACACTAGAGAGGAGTGATATGGGGTGGTTCATATGGCTAAGGGAGGTGGGAGATTTGTACAAGTAGGGAGTATGATACACGGGAAGGAGGGAGGGATTATGATACAGGGGACGGTAGGGAGGTAGTATGATACCGGGGTAGGAGGGAGGACGTGGCCATGTCAAGGGGATGTATACTAGGGATATACACTGTTACAAGGGGATGTATGTTGATATAAGATACACAGAGTCATGTTTATATATGATACAAGGAGTAAATAGAGTATGCATTCACGCATGTTCTGATATCTATATATGTACTGTAGATTACTCTTGTGAAATAAGGTACACATGTCTTTCCATTTTTTTTTTCTGTTAGTTTCTATATGTCACACATTACTGTATCAGAGGTATGCCAACATTTGCCGGTGTTACTTTTTCTGTCCACAGTTTATGCAACTTATTAGGTGGCATTGGTAGTCACTGAATGCGAGGGCACTTAATCTTGGGTAGGGCATACTATGCCAGTAGCAATTCTGATTTCCTGTAGTCTGTTTTCCATTTTCCGGACACAACAGTGCACTGCACAGAGGACGAGGAGAAAACCTATGTAAGAGATGATCACAGGGGGAAACACAACGGTTGGATGAACCCATGAACGGCTGAAGGCCAGAGAAAATTGACCCATAATGAAGTCACGGTCGTTGAGGAATGTTAGCATACGCATGTTGGGGGAGATAACGGTAATGTTAGGAGATGGCAGGGTGGAAGGTATGTCAATGGGTTGGAAGATGTCATAGGAGTGTTTACGGACTGATTGGTGATAGCGAGTGGCGTAAGTGATGACTAACTCTGATTTGACGGTATAATAGTCCGGTGCTTTGTAGAGACCACTAGCAGGTACGGAGCGGACCGAAGTACCAGGACACATGAGGAGAACAGTAAAGAAGTACTGGACGTGGTTGAGGTGAGCATGGTGGACTGGGAGTACAGGAGCTGGAACAAAGGAACAGGCCAAGTATATGGAATGGTTACGAACTAAAGCAGACTCACAGGGTGTAGCGCTGCTAGGGAAGATAGTGAAAAGGTGGGCAGCACAGAGACGAGAGGTAGGGGTGAGGGAGGAACACTGCTGCAGGTCGGTGGTAGAAAGGAAGGCAACTGAAAGATGGTCATGTGAGAGGAGGAAATATTCTGAAGGAACAGAGACTTGCAATAAGGAATTGTTGTATCGGAAGGGGAAGGGAATAATGTGGAAAAGGTTGAAGGTGATGTCAGAATGGAGAGGGATATGGACGACGACGTATTTAGTGAGAAGAGTGGCCTCGAGAACTGGATAGTAATATCCGGGAGAGGAGTAGGGGAGTACTGGGGATAAACCGAAAGTAGAGTGAGCCCATTCTAATACAGAGCGGAGAGCTGAGATAGGTACTAAGTCTGCAGTAACACGTCCATTAATAGCATCAAGTAGGATACGAACTAAGGTAGTGACCTGAGAGAATAAAGAGTCAATGGCTAGTTGGAGATTATCCACGTTGAGTTTGAGATAAAAGAACTGAGAAATAACGTTGAGATTGGAGAGGTGTTGTTTTAAGATGTCGGTGAAGTTGTTCAGAGTGTAAGTTAATTCATTTAGGTGGGCTGTAATCTTCTGTAACATAGTGTGTTGGACCTTGATGGCTCGGTGTTGAGATTCTAGGGAGGAAGCTAAATGAGCTAGGTCAGATTTGAAGCCGGAAAGGTCACGGGCAGTAGCAACACCAAACAAGCCACTTAGAATCTCACATCCAAGGTCAAAGAGACCTCGTTTCACACGAGAACGACCTACGGGTGGCTGAATGGAGAAAGTGTCATTGAGCTCAGTGAATTTACCAGAAATGTATTGCAACTGCCAGGAGAGTGGGAGGAAAAGATGATATAAATACTGATTTGGGTTGTGTTTCCCCATGAGGGCTGTGAGGTGGGTCTTGATTTTGTGGAACTGGTGCACGTAGGCAGGCAGGGCGATGGCTACGTCGGCCAGGGGTGCAAGATCGTAGCGCAGGGAGACTACATCTTCAATCAGCATTACCTCGCCTCCCGAGCCAACCAAGGCCCCTGTACGTACTCCACCATTGTCCTCACCGGACCCGGACCCTAGGAGGGTCAGCACTGCCAGCAGGAAGATCGTTAACATCATACGTAGAAGATTAGGTTAGAATTAATGGGAGAATTCCTGGAGAGGTTGATGGGCGGAACGCAGTTTGGATCGATACTGATCGGTTGATGAATGTATAGGAGTAGGTGGAGATGAAGGAGACTGATGGATAGGTGAAAATGGGGTATATTGAGGGATTTGTGAAGCAGGAGTGAGAGCAGTAAGTTGTGCAAGTGATTCTTCCAACACTAGGCCCCGTGGAGCACATTTTAGATCGTCAGCATGGACCCACTTAGTGTCTGTAGTGGAGAGGTCTTGGATGTGGAACTTGTTGGCTTGTTTATTCAGTACGCGATGGGGGCCGGTAAATTTGTCATCTAATTTAGAAGTGCGCGTATGGGAATGAGCAAAGACTAGATCACCGACGTTGATAGTGATAGGAGAGGCAGATTTATGTTTGCATTGTATCATGTCCTCCTTAGATGAAGCGAGATTGGATGTTACATACTGATGGATTGTTTGGAAGTTGGCCAATTTTACTTTGACATAATCATCCATGTTATAGATGGGGTCTGGCTTTGAGGATAACAGGGTGTATGGTAGGTGTCTGTCAAAACCAAAGAGGACAAAGAAGGGAGATTCGCCAATGGAAGCATTGATGGAGCTATTGACTGAGGATGCCACTTGGGGAATCCAGTCATCCCATGACAAACTATGGGAGCCTAGGTGTCTGAGGCACTCTAAGATTTTTGTATTATGGCGCTCCACAAGGCCATTGGAAGCTGGATGGTTAGGTATGACACTGCATTTATTAATTTTAAAGTGGCGACAGTTCTCCTCCAGGAGGCTATTGCTGAACTCAGTACCGTTGTCAGTGAGGATGGTATGTGGTGTACTGAACGGGCAAATTACATGATCTAAGAAGACACGTGCAACACTCTTCGCGGTCTTATCTGAGAGGGGTACGAGGACACAGTAGCTTGAGAAGTGGTCGACTGCTACAAACAAATACTCTGCGCCTGATTCTGTAAAAGGGGGTTTTAGAAGATCGATGGACACTGTTTCCCATGGGCGTGACGGAATTGGATATTGTAAGAGTGGTGCAGGTAAGCCGGTTGAACCTTTGTGGCGGTGGCACGAGATGCAAGAGTCACAGTGCGCATTGATATCGCGATGCATGGTTGGCCAATAGTACTCGAGACGTGCTTGGCGCAAGCATCGGTCTTTACCTGGATGGGATGCGTGAGGTGTATCATGAACGATGTGAAGGACCGCAGATATCAGGTCAGTAGGGACAACGAGTTGGTGTACTTCTCTGTTGGGCAAATCCTTCCCTGTAAGGAATGTTTTTCTGTACAAGAGACCATCTTTTGTATGAACTCATCTAGTGGTACTGGTTGAGCAGGTAAGGTCGAGACATCTCCTGATTCGAGGAAATAAACTACTTGGGACCACATGGAATCTTTATGCTGAGAGTTTTGAACATCCTCTGATGTTAAGGTTGTGCTGTCAGTGGCTTGGGCTGCAGGGACGTGACAGGTGCGGCTACATGACGTGAGAGGGCGTCTGCGACTACATTTGATTTTCCTGGGACATACTGAAAAGTGGGATTGAAGTCCTGGATGGTGATGGACCATCTAGCTAACCTACCGGTGAGGTTGCGTCCCTTAAACAAATCACATAGAGGAAGGTGGTCTGTCTGGATATGCACTGGATAATCATATACTATGTCTCTGAAATGTTTCAAGGACCAGACAACTGCCAAAGCTTCTAAATCAGTGACACTGTAATTACGTTCAGCAGTGGTAAGTGCGCGACTAGCATACGCTACTACACGCTTCCTGGATGCTTGATCTAATTGCATTAAAACTGCATCAAGTCCTGCGCCTGAGGCGTCTGTGAATAGGAGAAAGGGTTTGGTATAATCAGGGAATGCTAAAATTGGGGCATTGACAAGAGCTGTCTTTAGCGCTTGGAAAGCCTGGGACTGATCGTTCGTCCACACAAAGGATACGTTCTTCCTTAATAAGTGGGTTAGAGGAGCGGTGATCTTTGCATAGTCTTTAATGAATCTGCGATAGTAACCACTTAGGCCTAGGAAACTTCTGACAGTATCGGTTGTGTTAGGTTCTGGGAAATTGATGATCGCCTTAGTTTTGTCGTCATTAGTATGAATGCCTTATGCGTCGACGACATGGCCTAGAAAGTTGATTTTCTTTCTCAGGAAGTCACATCTACTGAGGTTGATTTTCAGGCCTGCTAGCTGTAGGCGTTCCAATACTTGTTGTAGTTTGGCAAAATGGTCAGGGACTGATTTACTTACAACAATGATGTCATCTAAGTAAGCAAAAAGAGAGTGTCCCATCATGCCACTAAAGACCGAATGGATAAGTCGCATGAATACTGAAGGAGCATTTCTCAAAGTGAAAGGAAGTCTCTTAAACTGAAAATGTCCGGAAGGGGTGCTGAAGGCTGTAATTGGGCGAGAGGATTCTTCCATTTCGACCTGCCAGTAACCACTGAGGAGGTCTAGAGATGAAAAGACTACGTTATTTTCACCTAGTGATTCTAGCAAATCTGTGAGAACAGGTAATGGGAAACAGTCTGGAACGGTTATGGAGTTTACTTTACGGTAGTTCACTACTGGTCTAAAGTTGCCGTCCTTCTTTGGGATTAAGAAAAGAGGGCTATTCCATGGACTGACGGAGGGTTCGATAATGTCCTGAACTAACATTTTCTGTACCATCTGATCTGTCTGTTTTCTCAAACTGTGAAGTAACCGACACGCTTGTATGTAAATCGGCTGAGTTCCTGGCACTAGGTTTATGTGATGTTTGACTAAGTCTGTCTTGCCCATTTGTTCTCCGGGTAAGGCTACCACATTTCTGTAAGCGTGTAAAAGGTCGAGCAGTTGAGATTTATGCTGTGGAAAATCCTTGCAAGTCAGATTTGAAAGCAGGTCAGGTGAACGAGTCGGAGCAAATCCCATAGAGTTAATGACACATATAACTGATGGTTGACTATCATCAGTAGCGAGAGAGGATTCCTGGCACACCATTATGGCCGCTGGATATACTAGGAAATCTCCGATCTTTACACCACTTTTAAGTTTTAGTGGAGCATTCGTGACATTGAGCAAGTATAGATAACATAGGCTGTCCTCTAAGATCGTGCACCAGGCTGACTCATAAGTTAAGCCATTCACACAACACGTCTCAGGTAGTGTTAGTACATCCACTCCTTCTTTCGCACCTACAACGCGAACAGAGAATTTGGTGAACTCATGCGGTAACAAAATTGTGCACGTATTCATTACTGCACGCCTCCTCTCTGCGTGTTGGAGAACATCAGTTAGACTTTGTGAGGTAGGTAACTGAGACATGTCTGAGTCGGCTGTAGTGCTGTCGTTAGAGGAGGCTGGAAGAGCCTTTTACGAATGCTGAGAGAATGTATCATCACGTGTTTCCTTGCTCTCAGTCAGCGAGGGAATTATCTCTGTATTCTCGGGTGATGATGATGATGACGGCTTGACTTGTTCTGTGTTCTTAGGGAGTGTGAGAGTCAGGGGGGACTGAATGACTGAATTTTCTGGCAATACAGGATGGGGACATTCCATACTGTAGACTGAGAACCCAGAAATGTCTATACTACTACAGGCAGGTAATAATGCAATGGAGTGTTGTGCCATGGTGGGTAAGCCAATAAGGGCATCTGCTGGATATTTCAGGTTGTTAATAACATAAAATTCCATTGGGAAAGGGAACAAGGCACTGTCTAGTTGTACTTCTAAAGTGACTCTTCCCTTGACCTTAAACTCTGAGCCTTCTACACCGCATAGGCGAATGTCAGGCGGCTCAAGGAAACTGACGTGGTTGCGGTGGCGTTGAATGATGTCTAAGGAGGTATCAGAAATCAAGTTTACTATAGATCCGGTGTCCATGAAGAACGACGTTGGTATGTCATTACTCCGTCCTAGAATGACTAGACCTGAGGAAGTTATAGGTCCTACATGGCGGATGGGGAGTTGGTGCGGAATGGTGCCAGGTTTGTGAGAAAAAGGAGCATAATTCCAGTAACCACATACAACAAATTTCAGATTCTCTCGGAAGTAGAGGAAGAGCCCCACGAGGTGCGGGTTGTGGGGGACTCCATCATCCGTGGTCAGTTGGTGGAATTTTGCGGCAGGGCACCCTCTAAACGAAAGCGTTTTTGTATTCCAGGTGCAGGAGTAGACGACGTAACGGAGGCTGTGGAAGAAGTTTTTGAGAATGCGGAAAATGACAGCCTTCTTATCATTCATTCAGGTACAAACGATGTCATGCAAACCCGATCGGAGGAGCTGATGGAAAAGTACAGAAAGATGATCCGACGCTACAAGGAGAAAACTAATCATATTTTAATTTCAGGCATACTCCCAAGGATTAATGCAGGGAATGCCTTCTTCAGCAGAGCTTTTAGTGTAAATAACAGAGTCAAGTCACTTTGCGTACAGGAAGGAGTTGAGTTCATCGACACGTGGAACCAGTTCTACGAGCAGCGAACACTGTTTGCAAATGATGGACTGCACTTGAATGCTGTTGGTTCTGCCCGTCTCGGTCGTTTGCTAAGTGATGCCGTAAGTTTTTTCTGGAGAAAAAACAGACATCACGGGAGGCAAACGTAGATGTCATGCTGCCCGACAAATCAGCATGTAATGGAAGCCCCTCACTTTGGAAAAGAAAACATATTAAAGCTATTCTTATTAATGCGCGTAGTCTACGCAATAAATTTTCTGATTTAGAGGCCCTTGTCTTTACCGACGATTATGATGTAATTGGTATAACAGAATCATGGCTAGATACTGAACAGAGAGATTTTCTAGCAGAATTTAATTTACCAGGCTATCACATTTTCAGTAGCGGGAGGAAAAATCGAACAGGAGGCGGTGTGTTGTTATACATTAAATCAGGATTTCATCCAGTCGAAATCACCAAGCCATGTATTGAAAACATTGACACTATTTACATTCAGCTAAGAAATGAATCCTGTCATAAAATCAACATTGGGGTAATTTATCGTCCACCCGGTCAGCCACTCAACATCGATAACGCAATCTACAATCAAATTGCCGAAATATCTTGTACACAAAGCATGGTAATATTTGGTGATTTTAATTTACCAGTTCCAAAATGGGGAGAAGCCCTATCCTCACACACAGGGTTAGACCTGTATACAAACTTGCAGGAAAGTTCTTTATATCAATTTGTAAATCATCCGACACGTGGATCTAACATCCTAGATCTTGTCTTAGCCACATCAGAAAATGTAGTGAGTAACGTAATTGTAGGAGAAGAATTTAGTACAAGTGATCATCGCATAGTTACATTCAACGTTAAATTCTGTGAAGACAGTGTCAGGGCCAGTTGTGAGAAAGTGCTTGACTTTAAGAGAGCAAATTTTATGAAATTAAAGGCAATTATAGGTGCAGGCAACTGGCATCCTATTGTCCAAACTCTAGATATCAATGATGCTTGGAATTTTTTTACGGAAACTCTCAACAGTGCTGTCAGGTTATGCATTCCAATGCGCAACAGAAGGCCTGCCAAAAATTCTAAACCCAAATGGTGGAACTCCGACATTAAACATTGTCTGAAAGCTAAAAATCTTGCACATAAAAACTATAATACCACAAAGAGTCAAAGTTATAAAAAAGATTACGATGCCCTTCGACAAAAAGCCAAAAAATTAATCAAATGCAGTAAGAAAAACCTTGAGGCACATATTGCAAGTATCAGTAAATCAAATCCCAAAGAATTTTTCAGTTACATAAGAAGTAAAAAGGTAATAACTCCAACAATCGGTCCCTTGATCACAGATAACGGAGAACACACTGATGATGAAACTACGATGGCAAAAATTCTTAATACGTTCTTCGCGTCAGTATTTACAGCAGAAAATATACATACGATTCCCGCTGTTTCCCCCATTCCTATAGAAGAGGGCAACATAATTACTGACATCACAGTTAGCGATCGTGACGTACTGCTTGCAATAAACAAATTAAAAGAGAATAAAACACCAGGACCAGACAAAATATCTCCACGTGTATTGAAGGAACTNTTGTCTGAACTTTTCAACTTATCACTTAAGAGCAGTAAGGTGCCACATGAATGGAAGCTTGCCAACGTAACCCCAATATTCAAAAAGGGCAACAGAGCCCAACCAGAAAACTACCGCCCAATTAGTTTAACATCGGTGGTCTGCAAATTGCTCGAAACTATTATCAGAGACAAGTTTGTGAAACACTTAGAAACAAACAATCTCATCAAAGATTCACAACATGGTTTTCGTAATAATCGCTCTTGCCTCACGAATCTGCTGGACTTTTTCAGTGATATACTAAATATGTATGATGAGACTAAATCTGTTGATGTGGTCTACCTAGATTTTCAAAAGGCCTTTGACAAAGTTCCACACAAAAGACTCCTTCAGAAGCTAAAGGCACATGGTTTCGGTGGCAGTGTTCTTGGTTGGGTAGAAAATTGGCTGTCTGGACGAAAGCAAAGAGTTGTAATTAATGGAAAAGAGTCAG
>JAGKTI010033273.1:0-10913 GCA_018397915.1 Birgus latro | reverse complement strand
TGTCTCTCTCTCTCTCTCTCCCTCTGTGTGTGTGTGTGTGTGTGTGTGTGTGTGTGTGTGTGTGTGTGTGTGTGTGTTTACTCGTGTTAGTTCCAGACGATTTGACTGACCATCAAAGAACTCAGGAAGGCTATATGTAATTCCTCCAGTTCAATAAATCTCTCATAAACTCAAGGTTATCTGAATGTAGCAATAACTGGAAAGCACTCACAGAGCTCATAGCTCTGCTAATGTCATTAAAAAGGATCCGAATCCGGATCCGGATCCGTGGAGATACTGTGTGGAATACGTAGGATCCGGATACGCCCCCAAATTTAATCAATTGTTCCTTGACCTACGGTCCACCCTTCCACAAAATATTATTGAAATTAATGGAGAACTTTTGGATATATACATACGAGTAGGTTCCGGATCCGGATCCGGATCAGCCCCAAATTTTAATCAATTCTTTCTTGGCCCATGGCCCACCCATTCACAAAATTTCATTGAAATTCATTGAAAACTTCTGGAGATATCGTGTGGACAAACAGACATATATAAGTGAATGCTTAACCTCCTCCAACATCGTTGACGGAGGTAATAAATCTCAAAGACGTCACCATTCTGAAGTGGTTATTCCCCTCTTCGCCGCTCCTTTCCAGTGATGCCAACCCATCTTCGACTCTCCAGTGTTACCAAATCTCCCCTCCTCGTTTGAGTGACCTGGCCATACTTATAGATCTTTCTAAGGTAAATCAAATTTTCTAGCGATAGCAAGAATAAAATTAAGATTGCTATTGTCCAAAGAGAATTAATGGAGACAATATTAACGCCTACTCTATGCCATAAATCTTAATTAGTTCATACATACTACCATCAAAAGATTTCAATCAGAGGGATGACATAAAGTCGTTTCATTTATCTGTCTGTCTATCTGTAGCCTGACTCCACTATCCCGCAAGAGGTGGCCGTTTGTTTCTGAGTTAGTTATTTTACGGGGAGGGACATTAACCCTCCGCAACCCATTTGTTGAAACGTAGGGAACACGCGTGGTTTGGTTATATGGTTACCACCCAACGTTGTAAATGGTTTCCTGGCTTACAGGAAACGATTAGGCTTGTCACTCAATGTAAAGCCACCTGAGAAGGAAAGAAGGGCAATAAAACGTGACAAGAAAGATGGGAGAATTAGGAAGAAAGGAAGGCATACACAGAAAAAGAATGATAAAAGTGAAGGAAGACGTGGGCAGCACTACATCAAGCGAGTGGATGATGGTCGTCACCACCTATACTGTCGTTTAAGGACACTTATATATATTTATACCCCTATGTCCATCACACAGAGATCAAACACTTTACAGCCATGTTACAGTGAATAACATTGCAAAAATATAACCAAACATAACTCCTGAAGGACATATGGTAAAAGTTGGTTGTGATCCTTTATGAATACATCTTCTGAACCCAGATTTACAAATCAACTTTATGCTCAGGTCCTTCTCATTATTATGGATTGTTTTTACAGGAAAGACAAGGGAAAGAGAGATTGCAGAACCCTCCCAGATCTCTCGTTCATCCTGCAGGAACAAAGATAAATTACAAGTGGGGCATGACCCTACGATTGTGAATCCAAATGTTGGAGAAGTGCAGCATGTAGAAAGGATTTTAATATATTTTAGCGAAAAATGAGAGAGAGATATATATATATATGAGTGGGCAGGTAAGGTTGACCAAGTACGTAAATGAGCTGCCATCCCCTTCACACCCTCACTCCACCCACCCTTACAAACCCATCCACATCTTCACTCCACACACCCTTACAAACCCATCCACACCCCCACTCCACCCACCCTTACAAACCCATCCACATCTTCACTTCACCCACCCTTACAAACCCATCCACACCCTCACTCCACCAACCCTTACAGACCCATCTACACCCTCACTCCACCCAGCCCTGCAGTGTTACCAATCCCAAGTGACCGTAATAAAATGGTTGCAGTGGGCGGGGCGCTATGAAAAATGCAGGAGGCGAGGGGGAGATAAGTATACGGAAATGATGGAAAAATGTTGGGATGAAAACTTGATTTTTGCCAGAGGGGAGAGAAAGTGGCGGGAAGGGGAGGAGCGGGAAGGAGGAGGGAAAGCTGAGGGGTTGGAGGAGAGATAAGGGAAAGGACGATGAGACAACGGAAGAGAGAGAGGGGAAAGGGTGAGAAGAAGGGAGGGAGAGAGGAAAGTGAGGAGGAGAGAGGGAGAGAGGCGGCGAAGAAAAAGGGGGAGTAAGAGAAGGGGGAGAAGAAAGACAAGGGGGCATGAAATGGAGGGAAGGGGGAAGAAAAGGAGGAAAATAAAGAGAATAAGGGACGGAGGAAGGGAGAAAAGGGAGAGAGGAAAATACGGCAGACAGGGAGTGAGATGGAAAGGAAGAGGAGAGGGAAAGGAGGAGAGAGAGAGAAAATAAAAATGATAGAAGTGGAGAGGGATAGAAATGTTCAACGGGGACGACCGTAGACTTTATCGCGCGAGTCCGGTGGAGAAACCTGCAATGAGGGGAGAATGTAGGGCAGGGAGGGAGGGAGGGAGGGAGGGAGAAAAGGTAAGGAATGGAGGGAGGGAGGGAGAAAAGGTAAGGCAGGGAGGGAGGGAGGGAGGGAGGGAGAAAAGGTAAGGCAGGGAGGGAGGAAGAAAGGATATGGCAGGTTGGAAAGAGTGACTGTATGGCAGGCTGGAGGCAGAAAGAGGGAGTGAGAGACGATATGGTAGGCTGGAGGGAGAAAGAGTGGGAAAGGGGATACGGTGAAGGGGAGGATTGAGATGAGGTGTAGACTGAGGTGAGGGGAGGATTGATAAGGGGAGGTTTGAGGTGAAGGGAGAGTTGAGGTGAGGGAGGGAGAGTGAAAGAGGAGGCACTGGAGGAGAGAGAGTGAGAGAAGATTCATTGGGGGAAGGAGAGTAAGGGGAGGGGCAAGGTGAGGGGAGGCTTGAATTACGGGGGAGATTGAGATGAGGGGAAGGTTAAGGTTAGGGGAGGGGCGAGGTGAGGGGAGGGACGAGGCTGGGGGAGGGGCGAGGTGAGGGATGGGTTGAAGAGTAAAGGGAAAGTTGAGGTAATGGGAGAGTTTAGGTGAGGGGAGAGTTGAGATGAGGGGAGAGCTGAGGTGACGGGAGAGTTAAAGTAAGTTAAGGAGACACGAAAGGGAGAGGACAAAGGTGAGGGGAGAGTTAAAGAGAGCTGAGGGGTGAGGTGAGGAGAGTTAAGGAGAGCTGAGAGGTGAGATGGGAGGTGAAGAGAAATGAAACGTCAGAGGTGAGAGGATGATTAAGATGAAGGAAAAGATGAGGTGAGGTGAAGAAGTGAGATGACAGTAGAAGATACGGGTGAGGGGAGAGAAAAAATGAGAAGGGAGGGGAGAGAAGTGAGAAGGGAGGGTGGTGAGGGCTGAGGTGCGTGGATGGAGGAAAAGGGAAGAGTGAAGGGAAAAAGCGGGATAAAAGAGGAAAGGCTGAGGAAAAATAAAGAAAATAGAAAAAAGGGAAGAGCAAATGTCCAAAACAAAGAGTAGAGGGGAAAAGGAGACTACAGAGAAAAGGGAAGAGAGAAAATAAAGGGTGAGGGGAAAAGAAACACTAGATGGAGTAAAGGGAGAATGTGGGTAAAAGGAAAATTAAGAAAGAAATGAAGAGAAACGGTAAAAAGAAAAAAAAGAAGAAGGGTAGAAGGAATACAGGGATGCAGGCGGGAAAAGAAAACCAGAAGATGAGAAAAATACAACCTGATAGATGAGGTGGAGTTGGTGGTGAAAAAAATGTGAAAGAACAGAACAGGTGAAGAAGAAGAGTCCGTATGAAAGACAGAGAGAATCAAACAGAGGAGAGATGAGGAGAAATGGTAGACAAACAAAACTGACGAAGAGATAAGATTGAAAGAAGGAAATAAGCCAAGATCTGAGTGATGCACAGGCAGCAAGAGAAATACGAAGGAACATGAACAAGCAATAGGAGAAATCAGAAGTGTATTAATAACCACGCAAGCTAAATTCAGACAACAGGTGAAGGACGCAGGAAGCTAGAGGTCGATTTTCACACACCCGACTCTCGGTATTGACAGTCCGATCCCTGAGGCGCAGCAACCCTCGCATGCACCAACAGAACACACACCCTCACGTTGCTACTTGAGCAAGCCAAACCATTTATACTGATATACCTCATGACAGTGTTGCAGTGGGGACGAAAGGATGAAGAGGGGATAGAAAACAAGTAAGGACGATAAAACGGACATAAAATTGGTTAGAAAACGTTTTAGGAATCTATCTATTTATCTGTCTATACTCTATCTATCTATCTATCGAGAGTGGGGGGGGACGTACTGGGGGAGAGAAAGCGAGAGAGGAGGCACTCTGGGAGGTGTGTGAAAGAGGAGGCACTGGGGTAGGGTGTGTGAAGGAGGAGGCACTGGGGGAAGGAGAGTGAAAGAGGAGGCACTGGGGGAGGGAGAGTGAAAGAGGAGGCACTGGGGGAGGGAGAGTGAAAGAGGAGGCACTGGGGGAGAGTGAGAAAGGGTTCACTGGGGGAGGGGGAGTGAGAGAGGGTTCACTGGGGGAGGGAGACTGTGAGGGTGGACTGGGATGAGAGTGAGTGCGTGAGTGGGGGAGAGACGCCTCGAGGCCATCAACTAACCAGCCTGCCTCTCTGCTTGCCTACCTGCCTGCCTACCTGCTTGGTCCCCCTTGAAGCTACTTTTAGGCTACTATACCTCACTTGCCTCCAGCATATTTACTGAAGGTTAATAATTATCGAATCAGATAGGTAAATAATCGTCAATGCATACAGGCAATTATACTGACGTTAGACTGTCAATCCATGTATCATCCAATCCATCACTGCCCTACCAAGAGCACTGAGGCCCGGGGCTTAGTTACTCAGTAGAGACATTGAAAGCTGGAATGACTAATCGTTTATGTACCAGTAAAATTTCTTCTTTGCAAAGTAATTTTATTATTCCAGTGTTACTGCAGTGTTGCTACGATAATTAATTCACCAATCTTTCATGATATCAGTTAATTTTTGATGAAATATATCAGTACTTACGTTATATTATACCATAACTTAGACGTATGAGTTTTAGTCTAAATATAACGAATGCCTCAAATATTTATTAGACAGGGACTGCGGCATATATTACCATATACAATAAATACACTGGGGAAAAAAAACGCGTCCCTTATCTGATTCTTATATTATTTCCTGTGCTGAATCCAAATATGTTTATAAAATTTCTTTATAAGGTAAGGTTTTTGAGTGACATGCAAATTAATAAAAAAAAAAAAAAAATGTATTTACATACTTATTAAAATCTGATCATAAAGATAAACTTGCAACTTAAAACATAGCTTTATTTGATTTTCCGTGGCACACTGCCTAAGGAAAGTATCTCTTAAAGAGTCCAGCAGTAGTCAGCCAGCTTACTGGGACTCGATTTGCCATGGTAAAGCTTTTCCATGTTAGAAATGTCGTGATGAAAAGCTCACTATGTTCATCGCTCACTGCACCCACGTTTCCTGGAACAAGTTTCAAGTGAAAGTCCAAAAAATTAATCTTAATAACACATTACACCCCACTGTTTGGTAAGACCTAAGGTCATCCACTACTTCTGAATAGTTTTCAGCCTTGCGATTTCCCGAAAAGTTTGTGCAGGCTCTTTTGGAACTCTGTCACGCAGTTTTCTCAACTTCATTCAACTATCCTTTAAATCTCTTATATCTTAACAACTCTCTGATCTGAGGACAAACAAAAATACCTTCTTTAATCTTGGCATCACTGATCCTGGGACACATTTCTCAAATATGTGAATCCAGTTTGCATTTTATCCATCGCTTTAACAAAGTTTTTTCTAAGTCCAAGCTTGATGTGCAAATGAGGTAGGTGCACATTTTCTGGGTCAACAAGTGGACTGTTCACAACATTTTTCTTGCCTGGAAAAAGTGCGGTATGTTTTGACCAGTCCTGAATGTAGTATTTTTGCTTGTCCCTACTGTCTCACCCATATACAAAACAACAGTACTTTGTGTCGTCAAGTTGCAACCCTAGCAAAAGTGCAATGACCTTTAGATCTTCACAGATATTCCATCTATATTTCTGAAACTGAACTTTTTCTAAAGCAATTTTCATGTTGTCATGTAAATCTTCCATGTATGCAGCACGTGCAATTGGTGCAGAAGGGAATTTGTTTCCGTAATGAAGAAGAACTGCTTTCAAGCTGACTTGAGTCAATAAACAAGCGCCACTTGTTCAAATTGTGTTCGTGACTGAGAGCCCCCATGGCAGAATTAACATCTGTACAAGACATGTCCATCCTCTTGAGGGAAGCATTCTTTGAATTCATGGCGGGTGCGGAAAATGCAAAATTTTGTATCACACTGCAGTAGATTTGAATCCTTTAATCCTCACCTCTGCTTCTTAGATAAATCCAAGTTAAGAACAAGGTCATTAAGATCTCCTTGTGACAGTAAATGTGGTTCACTGGAAGAACAAGTGGCCTGGAATACCGGATCAAAAATTTCTTCTGTTTCCTCGTGATATGCTCCAGCTTCGTATGATTCCCCATCATTTAAAGTTCCATGCTCTGGAGGATTTGGTACTGGAAGTTCACCAGTGTGGGGAACTGGAATCATTGCAGATGGTAGATCAGGGTGTTTCACTAAGCTCTTTGTTTTTGAAGTGATTCCTTTTGTATTCACATGGCAGAAATAGCAGTCTGTTATGTGATCTTTGGGTTCCCTCCAAATCACTGGAATAGCACATGGCATGTGACATGAACCAATCAGCCAACCTGTGAGTAGTCTTGCACATGTCACACAACAAATGTAGCCCAGGAGCATTAAGGATACACCTGGGGAAAAAAATCGAGAAAGCTACATAGAAGCCTCCTAAGTCAAAGTCAACAAACATTCTAAACATTTCACGTAAGCTTACCGTGTGAGACGAAAAATTCAAGATGGCCATCATTGGCATGGTGCGCATATATAGCTTGGTGACTAAAATTCGCACTTTGTCTTTTAATACCACTTTTCATGGGTTTTAAATAAGTGATAAATCGATTTCTGCTATTATTAGAAGAATTCTGTGTCACTGGTACATACAGAGAACGTGCGCCAAACGAAAATATTCGGAAATCTGTATTGATACTTTTGTTATGAATTTATGAACTAGAGTATACTTCATCAGATGTTTTAATTTTCAGTTTGGATACAGATTGAAGGGTAGAGGCAGAAGTATGTAGATAGACAGAAGACACTGTGAATGGAACGAGATGGTAGACAAGAACAGTGTGATATTTTTTGTGATAAGCCAATCACCTCTGACTGAAGTACTGTCACAGAAACAGGCCTACCTAGCATATTGAACATTAGTGCTGATGCGAGGGATGGACTTGATGAAAAGCTATTATCTAAAGTGTTAACAGTTCCGGTCATAACTGATGCAAAGAACATTACATCATGCCATCATACATAAAAAAGCGAAAAAGGGAGTCAGAAGAAACTGAGAGACAAGTGCATAAGAAAATCACCTGCCGTTCACAGGCCACTATCTTTAATATAAATCAAGACTGTCTGTACAGTGGGAAATATGTGGACTATAGTAAGATCGCCAAACAACCAAAGGACCAACCTGAGGCGACTCATGAAGCAGCAACAACTAAACTATTATCATCTGTTGCAGCCAAGGCGATGGAGTGAGCTGATAGGTGGGGAAAGTCTGTATATACATGCATTCAAAATGTTGGTGATCTTGTGGCAGATGAGGCCAAGTACCACCATGACTGTCAAATCCGTTTTCATAATGGGTGAGGGCTTCAGAGGAAACCAAGGGGGAGGCCTTCAGGGTCAGTCGACATCAGAAAACACCCAGACCTCCGGGAATCCACAATTGCGTCTGATAGCAGACATTCTCACCTTTTGGAATTACCTATCACGCCATTCGCCATTTGCCTAGACAGATGAATACCGCGAGACTGGTCTGCATTGATACCGGAGCCGTGGCATCTTTTTGTGCTAATGCAGAATGTTCAGTCAAATCAGGTGAAAAGGCAGTTGCGCGTATCACTGTCCCGAACTACACTGATGTTTAACTCAAAAGTAGTGAGTGGTGTTGCAGCCTGCACTGCCACTGTCCGTGGCAACGACGTTGAGGTCGACCTCACACTACCCTTCATGCGGGTCACATGTGTGAAAAAGAACCGATCAGATATGGAGAATCGCCTTAAACATGTGTTTAGCAAACAGCCACCAGCATTATTTGACAAGGGTACATTGCACAAAATATTAGTGGTAGGAGGGGACGCTCGCCATCCACTCACTCGATGTAGTGCTGCTCTTGGGAGACTGCTCTTTCGTCTCTTCTTTCCTTCCTTCCTCTTCTGTCTTTCTTTCTTTCCTTCAGTTTTTCCTCTTCCTTCTGTTTACGAGTGACTCTAGACTGAGTGACAAGCCAAATGGTTTCCTGTACAACAGGAAACCATTTGCTACGCTGGGTGGTAACCATACAGTATAACCAAATTATGGCGCCTGGTGGTTTGTGCGTAATTAAGGTGCTCCAATCGGATTGAGCCTGTGTAGGTTTATATCCAAGGGGTGGTTGGGGTTTATTGCTCAAGTAATGCCACTCGGGGATAAGTGAGGCTAGTCACTCTTGTCTTAAATGTCAGGACCAACTTGCCTAGCCCCGGACTCCTATGCTCCTCATGGGGAGGTGATGAATGATGAATGAATGAACAGTGCGCAAAAACAACAAAAGTGGTCTTGCCAAGGTGCTGAAAGCTCCAGTAATCCCAGTACCCACCGAAGCTCTTATTAACCCAAACTATGTGGTGGATGAAAGACATTTGTTGCCAAATGTGACACGGCCTATGGACTGCACGTATGGCGATGCGTGTGACAGCCATGGGAATCATGTTATTAATAACTATGGCAAAGAATACACTGTCTGCTTTGATGGTTACACAAATCTTACCCTGTCAACTAAGGTTCCTGAACAGAACGGCTGCACTGATCCAATGTCTCTGCAGACATAGTGTTTGATTTCAACACATCAGTCATGGGCAATCAACGCTCCATATTAACAAATTGTAACAACAAGTCACGGTTAATCAGTAGGCTGATGGACCAGCTTACATCTGAAGGCGTTGATTGCTGTCAAAGTCAGACTGATGCTGATCTTAAGTAGCACAGCATTGGCATTTGCTGGAAATATCACAAGACCAGTTGTACTTGTGGTAAAGGATACAGATCAGCCTGTCATGTTGGACGATAGGGCCACAACAGAATATCTACATCGATTCAGCTGAATAAGTATACTTACAGCACCCATCAATATCTTTAGGACAAAATTGTTGTTGAGCAGCGATATATCCATACCACTCTTGAATCAGATGTCTGATATTTTACTGAAGCTTTATAATTTGTATCTGCCCATCTCTGGCAGGTGTGAAGTGCGCATTTTTTTTTTTTTAATGCAAGGAAGCAGGAACTAAAGGCCATGGGCCCGCAAACTGTTCCTTCCAAGAAAAAACAAAAACAATATGAAAGAGAGCCAAATTCAAGATCCGTTCATTTCAAGATGCCTGGACACACTGCGCTAACGAAGAGGCTGGTGTGAGGCCGCAGAAGAAAGAAAGAGGAAACGAGTCACAAGTGCAATGTGACAGCACGAAACAGCAGACTCAATGGCACATGGTTTGGACGAGAGGAACCAGATGGGATTGTGAAAGGCTGGAGAGGCGTGATGGTGGCAGGAAGGTGAGGGGGTGAAGAGTGGCTGTGAGAGGGGAGAGAGTAAGAAGCATTGACAGAGTGAGGTAAGTGAATGCAGGGAATGGTACTACGAGGATACCAGCAGGTAAGAAGGAAACAAGAGAGGTGAAGCGATTGGTTCCGGCAGTGTGAAGGCGCATATTAATATAATATATTATGACCCACTCTTGACAGTTGTATTTAGCTTACGAGAAAGCCCTCGTAATAAAAGAAATAATGGTGACTCACTGATTCATATTACTGGGAGTGGCTTTTCATCATATATAACTGATGGCAAAATGCCTGATCTAACTGCGTTATACTACTGTGTATAATACGTTTGTCCAGGTCGTCTTTTTCACGGGCACACATCTTCATAATCCTACGAGGTCGAGATGTCTGTTTTAAGATTAACTAAACTGAGTTGTGACGAAAATAAAAGATCTAACTGCCATTCAAGCTGTGCGAAATGCTCCAGCTGAAAAAGTCAACTAATTTCCACAAACAATTATATGAAATATCAGGTGAACTTCAAAACGAAAGTGCTTCCTATAGTGAAGGATTATGTTTATCTTAAGAAATACACGGACTGTTTATATTACTTAGGAATAACAATGTTCATTTTTTATCTCCTATACGACACAAACTTGGTAGATGTCTACGTAGTTGCATGCATCATACGTTTGTGAAAAAACTGGGGACAGTAAGGAAAATAATACTCAACGGGTGGTAAAAACCTATAGAGGTGTAGATAGAGGTGTTACCATGTCGATAAATACTACAAGAAAAGGCAGAGAAAGAGAGACGATGATTATTTAAAAAAAAAAGTAAAAATGAAGTGAGAGAGGAAAAGTAGGAAACTGGAGATGTGGAAGAAGAAAGGGAAGAAACGGGAGATAATGAGGAGAGGCAGGATGGGAGAAATATGGGAATGGAGGAAAGGAAGGAAAAGAAAAAGAAAATGAAAAAGGGCAGGAGTAGAGAGGAGAAGGAAGAGAAAGAGGAAAGGGGAAAGAATTCGAAAGATGCGAGCAATGGAGAGGAAGGTTAAGAGGCAAGATGGAAAAAAGTGAGGCTGGGCGGAGACGAAGGGTAAGGGTTTGACGTGAAGAGGTGAGGTGGAGCGGGAAAGAGAGAGAGAGAG
>JAGKTI010033272.1:1586-11713 GCA_018397915.1 Birgus latro | reverse complement strand
AGCACCTCTTCGTGACTAGCATCATATTCTAGCGTTAATCTATTGCTAAAACTCAGCATTGGGGAGATGGCACTTTTAGGCTAAGTTTGAGAGGAAAGAGGTATATAATTTTAGGCCTAGAGTGACAAGAGTATAGTTCATGATTAATTCTCCTTTTTCTTTCGTTTATTTTTTTCCACTGAGTCCATCCATCTCTGAGAAAACATTATAAACAAACTGGATTTATTTCAAGTTTCAAATCTCTCGGTCCTTTTCACTCCTTTTCGGTCACTGTCTTTTTCCATTAATTTTTGGCACTCTCATCTCGTTCCAAGTTTACCTATTTCCTTCTTTTTTTCGTCCTATTTCTGCCTATTTAGTACCCTGTTCATCTGTCCTTGGTAAACGATACACGAAATTCAGTTCTGATCACTCCTTTTGAGTTTCTCTGTGTTCCTAATGTTCTTGTGATTCACCTTCTTCTTGTTCTTCTCTACTGTTACCACTACTGTTACTACTGCTACTACTACTACTACTACTATTACTACTACTACTACTACTCTCCTTATCTTTCTTCTTCTTTTTCTTCTTCTTCCTCCTCTACTTTTTCCTTTCCTTCTTTTCCTCTTCCTTTCCTTCTTTTCCTCTTCCTTTCCTTCTTTTCCTCTTCCTTTCTTCTTCCTCTTCTTCCCTACTCTTCCTGTGACTTCTTCCTGCTTGCTACAACTCTACACTCCTTTTCGATTTCTCAGTAATCCTCCTCTGCTATCCTTGTCAGATTCTTCGCTTCACCATCCCTCCTCATCCCTCATTTTGCTTGAATTTTCACCATTTTCTATCCTCTTCACCCTTACATCGTTTGGGTAACTCTGGCATCCAAATCAGCTGACCACAGACGATTTTATTCAGCTGAGTCATAGGAGCCTCACTGTGGTACTCAACCCCCTCACGATCAGACCAACTCTATGACCTCGGCTGACTACTGTGATATACTGATGTAGGAACTTGTCTCGTTATCAGTCTCTATCTCGTTTTTCATGTTTTTTTTGTCAGTCTACATTATTCATTTCTCTTCTTCCTCTGTCACTCATTCTTAAGTTATTACCTATTTTTTATTCTTTATCTCTTTATCAGTCTCTATCTCGCTTTCATTCTTTTTCTCTCTCTTTCTACGTTACTCATCCCTCTTCTTAATCTTTCTCTGACTTATTCTTTTCAATTTATCACTTATTTTTTATTCTTTATCTTTTTATTTTTTTTTTATCTCGTTTTCCATTCTCCTTTTTTCTCTCTCATTCTACATCGATTTTCACTCGTGTCATTCTACGTTACTCATTCTTCTTCTTCTTCCACCTCATTCTTCTTAAAATATCACTTTTCTTATCTTCTTTATTTGCCTTTTTTATCTCATTCTTCCCTTCTATCTCTCATTCTTCCTGTCTCTTCTAAAATTATCACATTTATTCTTTATCTTCTCTAATATCATCACACTACTCTTTAATAAACAAATAAATATCTCAAGTTATACCTCAGTCATTTTTTTCCTATATTTATACAAACTCAATTATTCTCCACTCTATAAATCACTAATTTCCTTTATTAATTTTCCTAAGTTTCATTCCATTGCTCTGCGTTTCATTCCTGTTTTTAAATTTTTCCTCCTTTCTAAGTCTCATGCCACTATTCCACATTCAGTTCTTATATTAACTTTTCCGCCGATTTAAGTACCATTTCACAGTCCTGCGTTCCATTCCTGTAGTATCCTTTTCTCCGTTTTAAGTTCGTTCCACTTTTCTACGTTCCATTCATCGCTTCCTCCTCACTCCTTTTTGGGACCTCCCTCTTCACATGCGATCCTACTCGTCAGCAAATCTATCCTCCTTTCACTTCCTCTTGGTAGAATTCCCGTCTTCTCAGCCCTCATCGGTTTCCCTCCATCTAGCGACTCATTCTATCCCGTGCTGTTGTTCGGGTGTTCCTCGCCTTCTCCTCAAGTTGCTCCTCGATATCCTAGCAACTTCCCCTCCTGCCTCTACCTCGACACTGACTCAGGCCACCATGATCACCATTGCCATCTCCACCAGTGTAAAGCTCGCCCAGTCACTAGCAAAATAGCCGTAGGTAGCCCAGTCACTAACCACCTATTTTCGTCCCTGTTCAGTCATATCACGATAGTATTTCGTGTATCAATAGGTTTTAGCATTGTTTTGTAAGCGTGGTATGTGAAACGTAAGCCGAAACAATAAGATTTTCATTAAATTAATCTTGGAATATTTCAAACTTCCCCGCAACGGGTCCTGAAAACTAGCCCAACTGAGCGTGAAGACCGCAACTTTGGCAACGCTGTCTCCCACCTCCAGTGTTTATTATCGCCCCGCCCAGCTCCCACAACACTTATTGCGTCACCGCCACGTACAACGGGAGACTTCCATGGGCTTCCTCAAACTCTCCCTTTTTCCTCCCACGCAGGTTTACTCAGAGCCTTGTTTTCCTGGGTGCAGTGGATTCCGTAGCACCTGTCCCTTGGAGGTTTATTTTGCTGGACATCCGCTTGGTTGTTAGTGAAGGAAACTGTATCTATTTTTACCTCTTTCATCGCTTCACTTCGAGCTGCTTAACTTTTTACCTTTTCCTGCTACGCGCCTTTACTCAGACTTGTGTTTTCCTTGAGGCAGCAAACTTTTTAGCGCTACGTACTAAGCTATTTATTTCTAATCTGTATCAATCCATATAATGTCCACTGCAGGACCGAACCTTCTCCTCGGAGGGGGAGTGATAGCCAGACCCACCCCTCCACCACGCTGGCGAAGCACGAATGGGGAAAGATGTTTGTTGGAAGTGATGAATGGGAAACTCTAAGGATTGAAATGCCTATGTAAGAGTCTTGTTGTTGTTGTTGTTCTTGTTGTTGCTTCACCCTAGTCTGACCGAGCAGACTCGTCAACCACAGGCAAACTTCAGTGGGGCTGTCTCACAGGTACAGTTCAGTTGATACGCCCGTGTAGGGATCCAGCGCTCCCTCGTGACGGAACCCGCCTCACCAGGGTCAGGATAGGGCCCTTCCCGCGAACACGAGTAGATTTGGCTCCTGGGTGGACGCCCCAAGGTGCACACCGCCACCACGCCTACGCTCACCGTCACCATCCGTAATAATCTTCGTGACTTATTACGCTATGGCTCTACACCCTCTCCATAGCACTTCTCCGTGACTAGCGCCGTAATGTTCATAATTTGAACATCAGTATTAACGGCAGAGGGGTGACAATTTTAGGTCAGGTTTAAGTGAACAGATTAAAGGGGAATTATCTAAGCTGAGACACCCCCCCCCACACACACACACTTGCCTCCCTCTCCTGGGTTTTTGGTCTTTTTAAGGTGGTTTGCCTGAGACTGATTAGGTTACGTAGCCACTGAGAGAGAGAGAGAGAGAGAGAGAGAGAGAGAGAGAGAGAGTAGGGAGAAGCGGAAGTAACATATGGTGACTTCCTATTGGCGTGGTACCAGCATTTACGCAACACCTCTTCCTTAGCGACTTATTCTGCATATTATACTACAGCTTTCCTCTTGTATGGAATTATGTCCTTGATGTTGATATATAAGTTGTAGAATAAATCGCCTAAAAGCGGGTGTTAAGATATTTTCAAACATACAGTAGGGAAAGTCTCTCTCTCTCTCTCTCTCTCTCTCTCTCTGCCTTCTGTCAGTACCTACGTAATATTGTAATGTCTTATCTACATCTTTTTGCTACTGATGTACTTTGCGGGATAAATCAATTAGGAAGAGGTGTTACGAAGCTCCCTTATATACCTCCTCCTTAGCGATTTTTTTTTTGGATACGGCTGGTTAATATTTTGTGTGCCATTTATGCTGAGTATGGTCGTATTTGAACTGTGTAATAAACAAAATAAATCGCCTAGGAAGAGGTGTTAGGGAGCTTCCTGAACTGGCGCGCTGATATGCCAGTGTTTACGTAACATCGTAATGCTTGCACAATTTGTTTCTCGCACCTAAGCATTCTCTTCTATGGGTCTTAATAATGATGCTGATATTTAAACTGTGGAATGAATCGGTAAGGAAAAGGTGTGGAGGTATTTTCCGGTCGCAAAGGTAAGCATAATTCCCTTCCTCCTCCTGGCCGTTGTTTACGTAAGTGGCACGCCTACATCAACCGCGTCGAATCTCGCCTCACGTACCCACTTTTCAACGCCCACTTTTTACGTTATTTTCTCGCTACCAGACGATTTTATTCAGCTGATGAGAGTCCCTAGAGGTGAAATGCATACTGAAGGCTATATCTAACCCCTCTGGGTCGAAAAATCTCTCCTGAGCTGAAGAAAATCGTCTTAAGATGGCGAGAAATGAACGCTGTCGAGATTGGAGGGGTTAGACGAGGGATTTAGGTGCAATATGCAAAATAAATCACTTAAGAAGAGGCGCTACGGTCTCCTCTGTTACCCGGAAAACTACCATAGCTTGTCACCTCTTCAGTCTTCAAATTTAAATACTCTTTTCAAATTAACTTGGCGGAAATTGACATATCTTTCATGAATGCTCAGTTGTAGCAAGAGATTAACACTAGAATAGGATGCTAGTCACGAAGAAGTGCTGCGGGGAGAGTACTTAGAGCTGTACCGATGTCTTTTCTTGCACTGAGCTACGTGAAATAATCCGCAGAAGGACGAATGTTTGGATCAAGTTAAAGCAGCCTGGCAACCTAGATAGTTATGTCCGTTCTTTAAATAGACTTTGTTAGTACGAGCGTGAGGGGGCGGAAGAGGGTGGGGGGGGGACAGGCGGGAAGGGGAAGATGGTGGGGGTGAAGGGGGAGGCGGAAGAAGGAAGGGGAGGGGCAGGGTGAGAGGTGTGAAGAAGGAGGGGAGAGGGAAGGAAGGAAGAGAAGGGGAGGGAGGGCGAAGGTAGAGGAGGGAGGGAGAGGGGGAGGGTATTTAGGGAAGAATGTAGGGAAGAAAGAAAGGGTAGGGGAAAGGAGAGGAGGGGAGGGGGCGGGGAGAGGGAAGATAGGGGTACGGGGGAGGAGGTGTAAGGGGGGGGAGAGAAGAAGAGATGGGGGAGAGGTTGAGGGATTTTTCATGCTCAGAAAATATATAGGGAGCCTCTCTCTCTCTCTCTCTCTCTCTCTCTCTCTCTCTCTGCCTGCCTTACCTCAACCTGCCTCACCCCTACCTCACCCCCTCCCACACCCCTGCCTCACCCCTGCCACACCCCGCATTCCAAGGGCTGTACTCATTGTGGCATTTGATATATCGTAACAATCCTTCTCAAGCGACTTATTCAATTACACCTCTCTGTCCTCATGGATGTTATTGATAGGGGTAAATATTGAGAGAGAGAGAGAGAGAGAGAGAGGGAAAAAAAAAAGAGAGAGAGGAGGGAGAAAGAGAGAGAGAAACCACATACTTTTCTCTGCGCCATGACTATCCAAAGCATGTCGACGTATATAAAGATCAGGAACACATATAAACATTCAGTGCCCGCGAAGACATGAGTTGGGGAGTATGTCCGTCATCCGTCCTTGGTCCATCCTCACCCTGGTTCAAGGACGAATGGTCTGTTCTGGAAGGATTATTGGCTATCTCGTTTTTTTGTTTATATGGGTATGTTTTTTCTTACTCTTTTTTTTTTTGGGGGGGGGGATGATGGTGTGTTTTTTTTTTTTCTTTTTCTTTTTCATTTTCTTTTCTTCTTCGTAGTATTATTACTATTTTTTAATTTTTATTTTAATGGGTGAAGAATTAATCATCATCATCATCATCTAATCCTGTGTTGCCTCATGAGGAGCGTAGGAGCCCGAGGCTAGGCACGTCGGTAATGACATTTAAGAGTGGAGTGACCAGCCTCACTTATCTCTGAGTGGCATTACGTGAGCAATAAACCCCAGCCATCCCTTGGAGATAAACCTGCACCGGCTCAATCCTGCTGCAGCGCCTTAATTACCCACCAAACCACCAGGCACCACAATTTGGTTCTATGGTTACCACCCAGCGTAGTAAATGATTTCCTGGTGTTAATATAGAGTCAGCCGCAGAGAGGAGGGAGAGGAAAGAATGCTCCATCATCGGCGTCTGGGAAACACAAGGTCCGTATTGTAGGTAGCATAAGAGGTTTCGCTGCACCTTTTCCTTAGTGATTTATCTCTTCCACTGTACCCCTGTTTTCCCTTGAATATCGTGTATGTCTGTTTAATACCATCACAGTTCGCATCAGTAACACACAAGCGGATTGATAAGGTGTGACACGCAGAATAAGGCGCTAAAGAGGACGCGATACGACAACAACATTACAGAGCCATATTCAAGGTAAGTTCATTTTGAGATTCCTGGACACACTGCGTTTAAGAAGCTGGAGGTCATAGGCAGAGGGAAATAGAGACAGAGGTAGACAGTTCCAGACCTGACCTGTTGCATAAACGAAAGACTGGGAGTAACAGTTAACTCTTGCATTAGAGAGTTGGATAGAAATAAGGATGAGAGTTCGCTGCTACCACAGCTTGAAGTAAGAGATTTTCCCTGATTTGAGAGAGAGAGAGAGAGAGAGAGAGAGAGAGAGAGAGAGAGAGAGAGAGAGAGAGAGAGAGAGAGAGAGAGAGAGAATAATGAAGTGTGTGGCATTATCTGAAACAATGTCTTTTTTATCGAAAATTGTTATCTAGTGAGACGGATGAATCAAGTGTTGAGAAACATTGGTTGACTTTGGCCTTTTAGAAGTATCAGTCTTATCTTGTATCATCATCATCATCATCATTCTTGTCCTCACCATCATCAGTAACATCATCATCATCATCATCATTATCATAATCATCATCATCAACACATACACACACACACACAAATAACTATTCAAAATCCAAGAACAGGTCAGTGGCTCTACTTTATGCGCATGGGGGCGGAGTTAACTGTGACGTCATGGTGTTGTGGGAGAAAACGGGATTGGAGCAGAGACCATTTTATTTAAACCTATTGTCTTCGGTTTCGCTCACATTGACATAATATTGACGGAAAATCAAGGAAGGGGTGGTTTATTAATCTTTTATTTGATTTTCAGTATGGTGGAGGTGTGAGAAGGTAGAGGGACTATAACAAACCCTTTCAAAAACACTCTTCAAAACTAACCATGGCCTATGACCCTCTACTGACTCGCTGGATAAAGGTTCGAATCCCGCGTTTCAGAGTATTTCATTTCCTACATCTACAGAGCTTCGGCAGAGGGAAAGGGATTGTGAGTTTGCTTAGTTTGGGATGCAGTGTTGGAAGAAGCTGGTGATTCTGAGACGTGTGTGTGTGTTTGGATGGAAAGCAGATCTGTGGGCTACTTCTTTCACCATAACTTGGCTCAGATTTTTGTCCCCTTACGGCTTATTTCATGTAGCCCAGTGGCTGAATGAGTCAGTGCTATGGCTCTACATCCTTTCCATAGCAATTCTTCGTGATAAGCAGCATATTCTAGCGTTAATCTATAGTTACAGGTCAGGATGGAGATAGCAATTTTAGTCACAGAGTAAAAATCGGTCTAACTACCGGATATGCTTCTCCCGCAATCGTCACCGTTCAAGATACGTCACAGGAAATCTTCTTACTGGACCATCAACCCTCATCCTCCTCCCTGCTCCAGCAACCTCAAGACCTGCCCTGTTGGTGAGTGTTAATCTATTTGTGACTCTAGTAATGTATTTTAGCGATTCATTCATTCCATACTTGATGAACAAGCTTGCGGACTCCTTGCTTCTGGTTCCTTCTTTCGTGCATAAAAAATAGACAACGATTTATCAAACGCTTCTCACGCTGAAAGGATTAATGAAGGCTATATCAAAACTCCTTCCCATTCAGACATATTTTTTCTTGTGGCTTAGTATTCAAGATGGGGAAGTGGCAGGTTTAGGCCAAATTAAAGTAGAAGGAGTATATTCGGTATGCAAAAAATTATTCAGAAAAATAGCAAAAAAACAAAAACAAAAACATTACCGAGAGAGAGAGAGAGAGAGAGAGAGAGAGAGAGAGAGAGAGAGAGACTTTGACTTTCTCTCGCTTGTGATGTCTCTCTGGAAATTAAAGAAAAAAAAAAATCATACACTCAGCCAGCCCACTAACGCCTTCCTCTGCCCGAAGATGATATTATCGTCACGTGTCTCTCTTGCCACACCACACTTACCACAGTTACCACATTTACCACACCTACTGCACCACACCACAATGACGTTCACACCACGCTTGCCACAGCTACCACCTTGCTCACCACATCTACGCCGCAATGATCACCTTCCACACCACACCTATCATATCTAACCTTCCTGACCACACAACACCACACCACACCACACCACACCATACCTAAAACAGTTTCCATCTTCCACACCACTACACCACACTACCACACCACACCACACTATATTGCACTACACTACACTTCATGACATTACACCACTGAGCAATGAGAAATAGGCTGCTAAAGGACGAAAATCTCCGCCCAGTTAAAATGAATGAACTATAGAGACGAAATTGCCCGATAATAGTGTAAGAAATAATATGAAAAGTACGAAAAATACGGAAAACTACTTAAAAGTACGAAAAATACGGAACGAAAAATACGGGAAAAATACTCAAAAATACGAAAAATACGGAAAATACTTAAAAATACGAAAAATACGGAAAAATACTCAAAAATACGAAAAATACTAAATAATACGGAAAATACGCACTGTACCGTATGTACTCTAATTTGGCTTAAAATATCCATCCATCTCTCCATCCTGAATGCTGAGTTGTAACTAGAGATTAACACTAGAATACGACGCTGGTCACGAAGAAGTGCCATGGGAAGATGTTAAACCTGCTGTACTGTCATTTTCAAACACTGATGAGCTACGTTGAATAAGCTGGAAAAGGACGAAAATCTGGGCCAAGTTAAGGTGAGAAGCGTAAAGTAATGAAAGCACAAAAGACGTGATGGTAGTAAGAGTTAAAAAATAATGTTATGCACCTTATCTGTAAATGGTAAGTGGGACCTGATAAGCGCTCTTCTGATAAGGCCAACATTTTATCTCTTCCCGTGGCTTGGGGTGATTCTGCCTTGCTTGAATTTAAGAGTGTAATTCACTAAAAAAAAAAGCTTTCTCTCAATCAAGTGGCGTTGTGGTGTTGATGTGGATGTGGTGGAGAGCATTAGGAGAAATATCTTGCGTTGGTCTGGGCATGTGGAGGGAGTGGAGAATGAGAAACTGACTAGAAGTGTTAATGTGGGTGAGGTGGATGTGATGGAAAGCATTAGGAGAAATATCTTGCGTTGGTCTGGGCATGTGGAGGGAATGGAAAATGAGAGACTGACTAGGAGAGTGGATGTGGGTGAGGTGGAGAGGGGATGAGAGGCGGTGGAGGTGGAGGACTGGTGAGTGGTATATGAGGGAGGAGGGTTGGAGGGAGGGCACATTGATGGTTTGCAGGGTGACATGGTGGCGATTTGCTTATGGCCACCTTTGAGGGGACTGAGGCGCCTGGCGATAGATAGACAGGTGGATATAGATAGCCAGATAGATAAATATTGTAGAGAGATATATAGAAGTCACGTAGATATATAGACAGATAGTCAGATAGAAGGAGTACTGTTCTTTATAATGTCTCAGCCAGCACAGAGCTCATTAGGCACCAAGCGATGATGGTGTGTGTGTGTGTGTGTGTGCGTGTGTGTGTGAGAGGGAAGAAGGGTGGTGGTGTGTGTGTGAGGGAGGGTAGTGGTGTGTATGTGTGTGTGTGTGTGAGTGTGTGTGTGTGAGGGAGGGTATTGGTCAATATGTAAACAATTCTCACGTGACAGGAAAGGGGGGGAGGGGGGTAAGGTATACAGAGAGAGAGAGAGAGAGAGGGGGGGGTGAGGGGAATGATAAAGGGTGGGGGGAAGAGGAGGAGGAGGGGGGAGGAAGAGAAGAAGGGGTAAGGGAGGAGGGAAGGGTCGATGAGGTTAAGATAGGAGGAAAGAGAGGGGAGGGGGAGGGGAGAAGGAAGAGGGAGGAAACGGGAGGGAAGGGGGAGGGAGAGGGAGGAGAAGGAGGGAAAGGGGAGGGAGGAAGGAAGAGGGAGAAGGGAGAGAAGAGGAGGGGCAAAGGTGGAAGGAATCGATTTAAATATATTAGTGTCTAG
>JAGKTI010033271.1:1184-11713 GCA_018397915.1 Birgus latro | reverse complement strand
TGTGTGTGTGTGAGAGAGAGAGAGAGAGAGAGAGAGAGAGAGAGAGAGAGAGAGAGAGAGAGAGAGAGAGAGAGAGAGAGAGAGAGAGAGAGAGAGAGACAAAGAAAGGAGAGAGGCTTTGTGAGAGGAACGGACGGGCGGAGGACTGAAGAGAAAGGGGAAAGAGATAGGAAGACAGTTATTAACGAAACGGACAGAAGGAAAGAGATAATAATTGTGTGTGTGTGTGTGTGTGTGTGTGTGTGAGGGTGAGTGAGAGAGAGAGAGAGAGAGAGAGAGAGAGAGAGAGAGAGAGAGAGAGAGAGAGAGAGAGAGAGAGAGAGAGAGAGAGAGATCAACATGAAGCAAGAATTAGTAATGTGGGAATATAAGGCAAAAACATCATGATGAGAG
Organism: Birgus latro; assembly: GCA_018397915.1. Taxonomy (NCBI): domain Eukaryota; kingdom Metazoa; phylum Arthropoda; class Malacostraca; order Decapoda; family Coenobitidae; genus Birgus; species Birgus latro. The sequence continues at coordinate 11,320 of JAGKTI010033271.1, read as the reverse complement.
AGAGGGAGGGAAAGAGGGTTAGGGTTGGAGGGAATGAGGTAGAGAGAAAAATATGATATTCTCCAATAATGTATACAAGTATTATATAAAAGAGCCGCGTTGTTTGTTTGTCCTTCAAACACGCCCAAACGAAGGGCCAGAGACCTCCCAGACCCATATATATTCTGAATCAGGGCAACTCAAGTATGGTTTTATGAGGGGTCAAAATTCAGATCTGGGTCATTTGAGGTAACTGGTAGAGTGTTCAACCATTTGGCCCGGGCACCGCCGGGTACCCCTACAGCCAAATTTTTGACAGTGAGACACACATGACCTCCAGTTCGGACACAGGCTATGTGAGGTTGACCATCGAGGTAATTTTGAGGTCGCTGGTCGGAGATCATTTGAGGTCATAGGTAATACATGCTCGAACGACTGGACCCAGCAGCCCAATTTTTGGCATGGAGACTCACATGACCTCCAGTTCGGACATAGGCTATGTGAGGTTGACCTCCGAGGTCATTTGAGGTCACCGGTAACAGTAAACAAGTACGCACAAATACTGCGCGTTAGTCTGCGAAAGCTGAAACAGAAAGTTTCTGGACCTCTTATAATCCTTCTTCAAAAGCATAAGAGGTACATGGTTTTTCTGGAGTAGAAAGAAATATCAAAGTGTGTGAGAAAGAGAGAGAGAGAGAGAGAGAGACCTAACCTGACCCTCGAAAACCAAAAGCTGTACGAAAAGAGAGAGAAAGCGAAAAAAAAAATCAAGAAAAGAAAAATCGAAACAATGCAGCGCAGAACCAAACATTCTCCTCCATTAAAAAAATAAATAAATAAAAAATAACAGTCTACATATTAACTCTATGTGTCTGTCAGTTCGTTGTGTTTGCATATTTTTCCATCTATGTGAATGTCTCTATCTGTATGTATCAGTGTATATCAGTCTTTCTGTTTGTCTGTCTCTTTATGTATGTGCAGTAAATACGTATCTATGTATATATGTATGCATGTATATATTTCCTGCTCACGCCGCTTTATATTTCCTCCGATGGCATCTTATCCTGTTTTCAGTAGGTGCAAGCATACATATCGGTACACGGGATAGTCCATATACAACGCTCCTCTTCCACTCCATTAAGTGGTTTCTTGCGTGTACCAGGAATGGTCCAGCCATCACTGTCAATGTCTGTTCTGCATTATTGATTCATTTTCTGCTCCCACTGCCACACCCATGGCCACACCAACAGACTGAGCCACCTCCACAACACACAGAATACCACCCGGTGAGTTTCTATTCGAGCGCTATTTATGGGCTACCCTATATAGCGGGTGCTCCGGGAGGAAAGGGCATACCTTAGGAAATAACAGATGAGCGAATTCAAATGAAAAATATCAACATAGGCCAATGTGTCACCAACAACGGAGCTACAGTTACTGGTAACCTTATGAGCAAAAATGATATCCCTCGTAATGGACACATAAGGTCATTAGCAATTAGGCCTCTGCAACGATCTACATTTGGATCCATAATGACAGACCTTTTTCATTTATTTATATATTTTACTTACTGTTCATCTATCATTTTCCAAGGTTACGTCCTTTCCTCCAGGAACACCGTGTGTGTGTGTGTGTGTGTCTGTGTATGTGTGTGTTTAGAGAGAGAGAGAGAGAGAGAGAGAGATGGATAGAAAGATAAATACAGATAGACCGATAGACAGATAGAGATGGATAAATAAATAGACAGATAGACAGATAGATACGAAGGCAAGTGAAGTTTCATGAATCAAACTACACACCCGCCGCACGATCCAACCTATCCAAAACTGAATCCTCCTCAAGATTTACGACGTGCGTATTCTTGCACAGTAACTTCCCCCTCAACCCCCAAACAGGCTTAGCTTCTTATTTCGGCTCCCTCACCCTCTAGTCCCTGCCCTCTAACCACTCACCTTACTCCCTTACTCTCTGCCTTTTTACCCCATCCTGCCTCCCACCTCACCCCTAACCCTCATCTTACTCTAACTCCCCCACCCTCTACCCCTCCTCTTCCCTCCCGTCTCTGACAAAAGCAATTACATTCTCCTTCACTTCCAAGAGCAGTTGTCGGAAGAAAGACGTCGGGAATTTTAATAGAAACCATCCCGTCTTGAGCCAGAGGTATTGAATGTGGGTGATGCCTGATTTTAATGAGTAATTACATTTCCAGTGTGACTGAAGATTACCAGATAATTAACTTTTTCATTGTAGTAACATCAATTGTAATTTATTCTCTCTATCTCCTAATGATTTTATTCCACTCAGTAGAGACTTTTCAAACTGGAGGAGTGGGAAATGGCCTTCTCTAACCCCCACTTTAATCTCCTTACCTTTAAATACGGTGACGTCTTAATTTGATCTCCAGACAATGGTGGAGACCATAACTACTGTCTTTGTCTAGTTTCTTTCTTCAACTTTCATTCTTCCAAACAATTTTCAGTATAGTGCCGTACCTTCATTTCCTCAACAATTCACTTTAAGGTTGAAAAGGGGGGGGAAATCTGGACTAAATCGAAGTGAATGAACTACAGTATTTTAGAGCAGGGACTTCTCGCACATTCACAACTCAGGTTATCAGAGAAAAATAAAGCCTAGAATCCCTCCAGCAAAATAAAAAAAATAAATAAATAAATCGTCTGATGGCAACAAGAATAAAATCTGAAGGGAAATGAAGGCTATCCAACAGCAACAAATTAAAAAAAACTCTTTTATAAGATAAATTATTTCATCTGGAGGTAACAAAAGTACAAAAACAAAAGATGCCCCTGTACTGGAGAGTCTTAACAAAGTAGAATAGGTCATATTTTACCATTATTCCACAGCACACACTTCACCTCATACGATACTCTCTAGCTTTAGACTGACAAAGGGAAACGAAGGCTATATAATAACCTACTTCCAAAAGTTTCTTCTAAATCATCTAGTGGTAGCACGGGTAGAATAAATAAACGGCATAGTGCTGAAAGTATTAAGCAAAGTACACAGTTACTATACCCCCTAACTGTATCCCAGAGCAGGCACTTTACCTCATATTTTACTCTCCCGCCTCAGGTTGGCAGAGGGGAAATAACACATAGCAATGGCCTGGTCCTCCTCGTAAAACTGGTCGTGATGCAAGTGTGGGGAGCGAGACACCGAGATTACTGTCACTGCATTCATTTGGGCACGTGCTGGTGGAGTGGAGTTGGAGGTTAGTCTGGGGCTGTGGGGTCGCGAAATCGATGTCAGCCGTTTCTGGGAGCGGCTTAAGGATCTGACTTCGATATCACTGTTTTCTCTCCTCTTCAGTACATACCCATTGACACTTCACGCGGACACTCTCCGCTATACCTTTTTTCCTCTAACCTGGGATAAAATTGAAATACCTCAATCTTGAATAATGATTTGTAACTAGAGATTAACATTAGATTATGACAAAACAACCATTTTTTTTCTCCCAGCGAGCTTCGTGGAATCAGCTGCAAAACGACGAAAATCTAGGCCAGGTTAAAGTGAAAGGACTATAATGCCCAAGCACCAAACCCAACGTGGTATCCCCAACGTATCACAGCAGAAAGACACGTATTATGCATACATGCCATTAAAACTATGTTAATACGATCTGTTGAAGAGTGGATGTTGAACTTCTGTACCCCGGGAAGAAACTGCCTAGCCCCTACTCTATGTCCAGGGTCTACCTATGGTTTGACTCAGCAAGGTACCGTGATGATCATTAATACTCATATGTTAGAGTATGGTACACAATGTGAATGCGGAAGTATATACAATATTTGTAAACAGCGCAGCAGAGGGAAAAACTGATGGGAACCAATAACAGAAAACCACAATGGAAACACAGGCAGAAAATATTGCTGGAAAACACTGATGGAGAACACTTATAGAACATCTTTACAGAAAATATTGATGGAAAGTATTTATGAAAAACACTGCCGTTAAATATTAACGGAAAACAATCACGGAAATAACGATGCAATACACAGGGAAAACCAGGGAAAAAATTATAAACACTGACGGAAGACACTGACAGAAGACAAAGACGGAAAACCGATAGAACCTTGGAAATAATGATCGAAAACAGAAAACGCTGATGGAGCTTGGAAGACACTGACCGAAAACAGATAGAAAACACTGACGGAACAACCCAGAGAACACTGACCTAAAACACTGACAGAAAGCAATGACCTAGAAAACACTGACCTAAAACACTAAATAGAAGACAGTGACGGAACACCCCCAGAAAACACTGACCTAAACACCATTTAGAAAACAGTGACGGAACCCAGAAAACAATGACCGAAAGCGCTGAGAAAGCACTGATGGAACAACCCAGAAAACTGACCGAAAACACATACCAAAAACACTGATGAAACAATCCAGAAAACACTGACGGGAAACACTGGCGCAAGAGACTGGCGGAGATCACTGGGGAAAAACAGTGACTCCTCCCTAACTAACTTGGCGAGAACGATGATACTTTAAGCCACAGGGATAATAACTTCCTCAGCAAAACTCCCGGCGGACCGCAAGACTCAGCCTCGACGGGGAAAAATGGCTCGTGTCATCTGACGTTCTGGTGGAGAAACTGATTTTGTTGCGTGTGTTCCGAGAGAAAGAGAGACAGAGATGTGCATTTTAACCTTCACCACACAACTATTCTCAATCACTTTTTCGATTTCACAAGCTGAATCTTTTTTTTACTAACCTCTTCTGATCCTGCTAACCACCCTATTCTTCTAAAAGGGTTAGCATATTCAGCTAGTAACTGGAAGAATCCGAGTCTATTCACGTGCCGGTCAGATTCCGGGGCAATGTTTGCTTCCCTCTTGTCCCTGTTCACTATGCAGTACAATTTTTTTTTTTTTTTATGTGTCCGACTCTGGGCATAGGCTTCACAGCCTGCTATCAAGGCCCAGTCGTCCTCCTACAATCAACATGTCACCACTTCGGCGCTTAACACCCACCGTCCATACTGAATACATGCTAGGGCTGTCTCATACAGGACTGGTGTACTGGTATTAGCGGGGTCATTTTTACGACATGTCGGCGGGTCTTCTGGTAGATCAGTAAAGCCTGATTTAATGAAATTCAAATCCTTAAATTGTTCCCTGCACCAGCGAGGATTCGAACCTGGGTCCCACGGGACCGCAAGCCAACTCTCTACCGATCGAGCTACCGCCTCCCCTAAATTTAGGGACCTAGGTATAACATCAGCTACATCAGGCTGTGTTCTAGGGGAAGAATGGGACTTAACAAAAATGTACTCTGTGTCTGAATGACCCTCTTGTAGTCGATAGGCATTAGGCTAAGTGTACTGGTCTACTCCGTGACATATTCGAGATATTTCTTCGCGGAATTTGTGTCGCATATTCTCAGGTGGCAGGGAAAAGGGACACTAGAGGGGACATTAAAAGGAGAGACTAGAGTGACTAAAAGGGGTATTGAGAGGGGTATTGAAAGGGGTGACTGAAGGAAGACTAAAAGGGGTACTAAAAAGGGAGACTAATAAAGGTACCATGAGGGGAGACTAAAAGGGGTAATAAAAGGGGAGACTAACAGTGGTACTATGAAGGGAGACTAGAATGGGTACTATGAGGGGAGATTAAAAGGAGACTAAAAGGGACCCTAAAACTGGAGACTAAAAGAACACTAGAAGCGGTGGGACCGTGGGAGTCGAGGGATAAAAACTTCCTTTCTGCGTAATGGATAAGTACTTGTGTTGCAAGCAACCTCGTATCTCTTAAGCCCGATTCAGACTAGTCCGTTTTTATAGCAGTCTCTGACGAAATGTAGCTAATTACGGCGGTACGAGAGGCCACGTAAATGTGAGGCGATGTCCGTCTTCGCTCAGTCTCTTAATGTTGCCACCGTATCCATTTCGGGGGGAAAAGATAACCATCTCCGTCCTAAACGCGCATTACGGTATCCCCGTGTACTGGTATAATTTATCACGCATGATTATATAATTTTAAAAATCAGTGCTGTAACAAAAATAAAGATACAGCATACGAAATCGTTTGCATCACAAATACCTCTAGTGGAGATAATAACGCACATCCGACAATACACGTTTTTGGTGGAGGGGCAGCAGCCTACTGTAAAAGCATATAAACCCAGGCAGTGAGGCATGAGTGTGGTGTGCAAAGCTCTTCGGTACCGACGCACCAATTTCAATTCCCATTTCCTAGCCACAGTTTGGTGCTTTGTCTCTGAGTGCAGGGACCCCCAAACGCTGACGTTCATGGAATCATGCAGTACGCTCCCCCCTCCCCCTCAAAAAAAAATAAACTGGCTCTCATCATTAACCCAATTAGTCCGATAACATTTTTATTTTATTACTATTGTTAACAAATAATTTCATTCAACTTAAGGCGGACATCATTATGTAAAGGCGCTAATAACGGCCAAGTTCAACTGCAGTTCGAAGTGCCGCCAGGACTGATTAAAATCGTCCGGAAAAAAACGCGAACAAAACAAAAACTACGTCATCAGCATGAAGGGCATAACCTTTTTCATCACCAGTTAGGTGCGTAGAGATTCTCAGTGATGAATAAAATGGTTTGGTGTTAGCTGGAATAAAATGCAAAGTTCTTAATTTTCGGTGATACCGTTGGTTAAGCTAGTTTCTCATCTGTTTAGCGGTGATTCTACAAAATTAATAAAGTCTGAAGTTAGCCGGAATAAAATCTAAAGCTCGCACACTACAGACAATGGGTTAACACCTTCAGCAAGGTGACCTCTGTTCCTCTTTATTCTTTACAATTTCAGCTTGTTCAGCTTAGGAGAGACTTTTTGATCTACATGGGTTGGACATAACCATCATAAACCATTTCAGTCTTTCGTAATCTGGATAGAACTGTCTAGAGATAGGAAGGCTGAGCTAAAATCAATCGTTATCGGAATGAACTGACTAAATAACTGAGTCTCTAACATGGGAGGGGCGAAATTTTGGAAGACTCCGATCTGTTGGGTCTTCTTTGTTTTTTTTCTTTCTTTCTTTCTTTGACGGGGGAGGAAGTAAGGCATTTCTGGGTGAAACTTATTTAATTCTCTTTTGTCCTCGTAATTACACTGGTACTACCTTCAGACCCGAGAGTCCTTTTATGGCCTCAGCAACAATGGCCGTCATTAGGTGAGTTAAATGGGCCAGTTAGTGTCCTGTCTTGTATGCCTAATGAGTGAACTTTTAATACTTTTTTACTGGTTCTTAAAAACAGACGCCATTATTAGAGTACAATGAAGCGATCAAACCCAGTTTATGGACAAGTAACGAGAAACATTTAAGTTTTTTTTTTTTATTCCCTTCAGCCTTGGGACGTATTTCTACATTCTGTTTTTATTATCCTAGGACGAAACTTCTATTTACTGTAGTTTAGGAGAGGCTTTTCGGACTAGAGGGGTTAGATATGGCTCTCGCTGACCTTCGCTACGAAATATTTCTAGTAATATGAGCAAAGAACATCCCATCGGACTGAAGGGGTTAAATAGTTCTCAACAATACCACCATTACCTGGGCTGAATTATATACTTCGTGGCAATATATGCGCTCCTTATCAAGAATATTTCAATATCCCTTCAGTATTCTAGACAAAAGCATCATCAACTGAGCTATACGAAGCATTCATTGCCAATTTTTATACACCTGATGAGAAGATGAATGACTAAACCTTATTCCCTTCACTCCAAAACTGTATTTTATTCATTTTCTTCTTGCAATCACCAAGAGAGTTTATTCAGGTTTCACTTCTGGAACTGGTGGAGTCAGACACAGATATAACCTTCATTAACCCCGTCACTACAAGAAGTCTCCCAAAGTTAAATAAAATCGTCTGGAGATAGCAAGTATAAAACAATACAGCACGTCACCGGATTGAAGGTATTAAGTCCCAAACAATAAACACATACTAGAGAGGGATGCCTTCACGTAGTAGCACCAATATTACCTGGTGGTGGAGCTGCCCGGTTATACCAACGTTCTTCAGTCCCCTCCCTATCCCCCGAAAGGAGGATGGTGGATTGCAGATGAGGGGCAACTTTGGCCTGCAGTTCACCGGACTCACGTTCAGGTGAGCCTAAGGTTACTACTACTCCTCCTCTTCATCCTACTGCTACTACTACCACCACCACCACCACTACAACTACTGGTACTACCACTACTACAACAGACACCATCAGTCAAGCTAAGTTGGTCAGTAGTGCCTTTTAACATTTACGTACCTGTGCAAAATTTCAGTATATGATAGTCCTTTTCAGTACCATCATTAATTCAGCCAAATGAGTCCATTAGTGCCAACATTACCTACATCTATCCGCACAAAATTCAATACATCTTTCACTCACACGTATCCCCTTAATTAAAAGGGATTCTGGCGCGAAAACGAAGAGACCTCATTAACTTTTCGTACAGAAGAAAAACGAGCATCCGGCGACAGTTTCTTTCTTTTTTTTTTATTTATATTTTTTTTACATTTAGTCGAGAACTCTGATAATGGAGTTGGATTCGCGCAGGAAATTACTATTGTTATTGTCTAAAAATTAGCATCGCAAAATTTGTATTGGGAGTAAGACTGTAATGTATTTATTTGTTTTCTTGCTTGTTTACTCTTTTTTTTCTTTTTTTTTTGTCAGGCTGCGAGGTAGGCTGGGCTGCATTCAGGTGTGATTAATTGGGTTATCTGGTCAGCGTGTGTTTTGGCTCGCAGGATTTGGGGCTCTTGTTGCTGTTGTCGATGCTGTTGTTGATGTTGCTGCTATCATTATCACATTATTATTATTATTATTATTATTACTATATCATCATCATAACTGTCATTATCATTATTATTATTATTATCACTATCATTATCATTATTATTATTATTATTATTATTATTATATGTGGCACCTTATGAACCCTGCCTACCTATTTTGAGCTTTTATTGAATTAACCTCGTCTCTCTCTACTCATCTCTCTCTCCTCAGTCTTCCCTTCACCAACTCCCTCTCCTTTCTATCTCCTCTCTCTTTGGCCTCCTCCCTTCTTTTCCCTTATCATCCCTCTTGCCGCAGCACCTCCCTCTCTCTCTCTCTCCCTCTCGCTCACCTCTCTACCTCCTTCTCTCACCTCCAGTCCCTCTTCTCTCTCTCTCTCTCTACTCCTTCCTCTCTTTCCTTCATCTTTTCCTTTCCTCTCCTTACCCCATCTCCCCATCTCTTCCTTTTTCCCTTTTCTTTAAAATTTCTTCCTCTCGCTTTTCTCTCCTCTCTCTGCCCCCCTCTCTCCAGGCCCTCCCCTTCTCTCTCCATAGCTCTTTCCCTTCTTCCTCTCAAGCACCTAAGTTCCTGTCCTCGTCTCCTTATTAAACCTCCAATCCTTCCTCTTCTCTCCCTACTCCTCCTTCCTTTTCCTTCGTTTCACTTTTCTTTTTCCACCACCTCTCTTTTCTCCCTCCCTCCCTCTCTCACTTCCAATCGCTTCCCTTCTCCTCCTCCTTCTATCCATCACCTCACTTCCATTTATCACTCACCTTTCTCTCCTTTCTCTACCTCTCTGTCTCCTCTCTTTGTACTCGTCACTCTCTTCCTCTCACCTCTGCCTCCCTCTCTGCCTTCATTCCATGCCTCCACTCTCTCTCTCTCTCATCGCCTTACCTCTCTGTCCTCTCCCCACCTCTCTCCCTTTCCCTTCTCCCTTCATCTCTTAGTTCTGGCCCCACTTACTTTATTCCCATCACCCCATTCCCCATTACCTCTCAATTCTCGCCCCTTCATTTCTCTCTCCATACCTCATCTCCCTTCGTTCCTTTCTCTCTCCCTTCTTTTCCCTCTCTTCCCCTCACCTCACTCTGATCTTCCTTCTTACCTCTCTCAAAGAGTATGCTGTAGACTTAAGCTGAGATAATTCGTCCTCTCTCATCTCCATTCTCTCCCTTTTTCTCTCCCTATCCCTCTCGTCCATCCTCCCTCTCTTCTGTCCTCTCACTCCCCACCCACCCTCCATCTCTCACCTCCTGCTCCCCTCAACATTCACACTGTCTGGGCTGCGGCGATAAGGGTAGAGATAATGATAACTGCCTCCTCCGTGAATCACACACACACACACACACACACACACACACACACACACACACACACACACACAC
>JAGKTI010033270.1:0-11713 GCA_018397915.1 Birgus latro | reverse complement strand
AGATCTAGTAAAGGAAGACGTAACAAAAGCAATATCTAAACCCTCCAGTTCGAAATAATTTCTCCCACTTGAACTGCATTCAAGAAGGGGGAATAAATTAAAATACGAACAAAATAAACTACACTCGCAATGAAGCACATAATAACAGCCTAAAAACAGAATATACGTGTTTTAGTTGCAAAGGCAAAGAGGGCAGAATAGAATTAAATATGTTAATACTTTCATAAATGTTTCCAGTTTTAACCCTTTCACTTGAATTGCGCTTTTGTATATTCTTGCTGCCATAAAACGATTCCACTCAGCTTGATAAACGTTTAGAACTGTAAATATTAGTATTATAGCCTTCGTTAACCTTTTCACTAATCAGGCAGTGGCCAGAGTAACACTAAAAACACTTTCTTGGTGAACAGGTCAAAGGAAGAGGCAGTCCTTCCAGTGCGTCTCTCTCTCTCTCTCTCTCTCTCTCTCTCTCTCTCTCTCTCTCTCTCTCTCTCTCTCTCTCTCTCTCTCTCTCTCTCTCTCTCATTTAAAATATGATATAGTTTATGTAATCTGCGTCTGTATTAAAATACACACAAAATACGTTATCATTCTCCCCCACAGTAGGCTGCGTTGTCTCTGCCGCCCTGGCACAGTTGTTACTCTAATCATCCAGGCCATCAAACAGAGTTCAAAGAATGCAGAAAGAAACGAAATGCATTAGGTAAAATTTTGAACAGAGCCACATACATAATCTGTCATGCTGTGTACACTTGCTAACTTTCTCATGAAGTGTGCTTAGACTGCGTAGTTACAAGATGCATCATTTTGACCCAATCCTCATTAATTAAGTAGAGTCATCATCATCACCATCTTCATCATCATCATCATCACCCAAAGATGAGGTGAGGATGGATCCTGGAATAAGGAATGAAAATATAAAAGAGAGTGGAAGAACTATCAACCACATGCCCTGTGAAGTAGGACGGACACTTGTTTAAACATCAATCAGTCCCTCTCAGTGTTGTTTTTTTTTCACACAGATCTGACTATCTGCACATATAGGCCTATATTCTAATATTTCTCATTTTCGAAGTTCTTTACATTCGTCTGTCAAATAGCCATTCCGTCGAAAGTCAAGTTAAAAAGAGGGATGCCAAGGCCTTGTCACATGCCTCTCCTTATACGAGTACTTCATCCAAAAAAACTTGATCCCTATTAAGTTCCTTAATGTGGTCACATTTCATACCATGCTTTCTCACACAGTCATTTACCATATCCATCCATCTTCTTGGCCCACCACGCTTCCGTCCATCTTTAAACTCCCTCACATTTACCCGATACACCAACATTCCAATATCCATTCTCTTCATATTGCCGTAAAATTTCAGCTCATTCTCCGCTCCCCAGATGTCAACACACTCCCTTGCTCAACTGTTTAGTGCAGAGTAAGGAATAGTGACTGTAGAGTCTGAATCTTTCACGAATCATCGTTTCTTATAATTATCCACTCTACTCAAACCACACCAACAGTAATCCTCAACAGAGTCATTTCCACTACACTTTGTCCTGACTTTTCACCATCATACCATACCAGTCTCACACCCATACCTTATTATGGCCGCCAACACACCACAGTGCAGTCGTCTTGCATCCTGCATACTCAGACCACCATTCCGCCCTGAGTCACTCTGCTCTCCACTGTTACTGTTCTGTGACAATTGCTCTTACTTTCAAGTCTTTCTCCATTTACTAGCACATGTGGAAGTCGCTTTCTTTGAGCCATCAAGATACATAAAGTGACGGGTAGATAGATAGAAAGACAGACACAGTTAGATAAGATAAATAGAGAGATGGAGAGAGAGAGAAAGAGAGAGAGAGAGAGAGTTGTGTGTGTGTGTGTTGTGTGTGTGTGTGTGTGTGTGTGTCAGTACTGGGATGCTGCAAGTGAGTGTTACAATATGTAACAATGATATTTCCAAGAAATTCAGAATTCACCGGGAAATGTTGTGATTCTTTTTTTTTCCCCCCTTTACGTGTCCGACTCTGGGCATAGGCTTGACAACCCATTCTCAAGGCCCAGTAGTTCTCCTACATTCCATACACCCCCACATGTCACCACTTTGGCGCTAACACCCACCGTCCATATTGAATACATGCTATTGCTGTCTCATACAGGACTGGTGTACTGATGTTAGCGGGGGTATTTTTATGACGTATCGGCGGGCATTCTGGTAGATCAGTAGAGTCTGGTTTGATGAAATTCAAATTCTTAAACTGTTCCCTGCCCCAGCCGGGATTCGAACGTGGGGCCATTTGGGGTGCATGCCACCTCTCTACCAATTCAGCCACCGCCTCTTGATCGGTGTTGATGGGTTCTCCAATGCCATTCTTTGCATTAGCCTCTGCTGGGGTTATTTCTGAATAATTCATTACCGCCTCCACCGTCCATACAGGTGAGGAGGCGGGAGGGAAAGCGGAAAGAATGTACCCGAGGAGAAAGGCACTGGGGGCTCGGGGGTGGTGGACGGCATCAAGGTGTGGGGCAGAGGGAACAAAACCATATGGCGGTACACGGTGTATGAAAAGGAACATCACTGTACTAGAAGGGTTAATCATGTGCTGAGGAAATGAATAAAATCACCTGTCGGTGGAGGGAATGCATTAATAAAGACGGGATTGAACTGAAAATTTTAGACCTCGGAAGGCGTCGCAGTGGCTTCCAAACCATCTGGCATTACCCATAAAAATATACATGAGTCGTTCTCGAAATTCCTGTCAACGTATTCATTTACCAAGTAATTGTTATTACCTCCTCGAAGGAGGTTATGCTTTTGACGGCGTTTATTAGTTTGTTTGTTTGTCTGTTACCAGGACTACTCAAAAAGTTATGAAAGGATTTTGATGAAATTTTGTGGAAGAGTGGACAATGGGCCAAAGAAGTAATAATTAAATTTTGGACCGGATCCGGATTTGGATCCGGAGTATCTCCAAAAGTACTCAATGAATTTTAGTGAAACTTTGTGGAAAAGTGAGCCATGGACCACAAAAGAATTGATGAAATTTTGGGGTGGATCCAGATCCGGATCTTGGATTACTCGAGAAGTAATGAACGGATTGTGATGAAATTTATGGAAGGGTGGGTCATGGGCCGAGGAAGATATGACTAAATTTTGGGGCGGATCCGAATTCGGATCCGGAGTATCTCGCTCAATACCTCCAAAAGTTCTCAATGAATTTTAATGAAGTTTTGTGGGAAGGTGGACCATGTACCAAGAAATAATTGATTAAATTTTAGGGCGGATCCGGATCTTTATAATGGCAGTGGCATTGGTGAATGTATGCGCTCTGTTAGCACTTTCTAGTTGTTACTGTTGTTGTTGCTGTTGTGGCCTCAGGCTCATCTGGACGTGGGACTGGTGTACTGCAGGTTGATGTTGTCCTTTTCCTGCAGTCTGCTTCTCTTTTGGAGGATGGAAGGTGTTGAGTGACCAGACAACAGAGTCACAGGTTAAGTCGGTGCCACCACGTGAAGGCGTCCCTCTCCAGCACCACATTTACCATATACACCATACACATAGAGAGAAGGTGAACACACCTTTCAATTACCTCCTCGATTGGTCTATGAATATATTTGATCAGTTGTTATTATGTTAAGGAGTTTTTTCTTCTTAAGTAATCTTATTGTTCTTGGCCATGTTTGGTACTTTTATATGTTAAACTTCTTCATTATTTGTACCATTAAGTCACTATGTAACTCCGCCATTGTTCTCTGGGCTCCCATGAGTGCTGTATATTGTCATTCCATCCCTTTCCACCCTCCGGCCATCACACTTTTCTCTTACTCCTCAATTTCATATCCTTCCCAACTGTTTCCCTGACACCCTCAAACTCAATTACTGCCGAGTTGCTGGGGCCTTTCCCTCTGCATTATCTGCCCTTTATTCAGCACCAGTACAGGCTCGCCATTAAAATGTACGATCAGAGATAACTATTACACTTAGTGTACGTCAATCTTGGGGCGTCCACCATTTTTCACCATGGCGCATCACATCAAAGAGAATAATCAGTGGGCAGAGAAACATACCAGGACCCTCTAAGTTTTGAAATATTAGCCAGCAAAGGAAAGTGACAAGAAGAGCTGAAATATGGGCCAAACTTTTGTCCCCAACTGTACTTAATTTTAACGTCATGCTCATTACTGGAGATGAACAAGTACAGTCTGTAATTACGGTCATCACTTATCATCGTCCTGACGGCCTTTCGCAACTACGAGTGGAGTTAGGAAGGATCTACAGTCTGTAACGTCATCACTATCATCGTCCTGACGGCCTTTCTCAACTACAGTGGAGTTAGGAAGGATCTAGAAACAAGTAAAAGAAAATACAAAACTGGGAGAACTATTCAGTGAATGCTCAATGAAACTGGGTTACATATTCATACATTATTCAAACCCCTGAAATCACAGCTCCATTTTATAGGCTTAACTTGTGTGCGGGTATATATCAGTGAATAGAGGAAGGATAAGAAATTATATTTTTATACTATAACATTATAACCTCTGTGATGAAGAAGCTCGTGTATGCCTTACTGCTAACTTTATGACTACTCTTTCACTCATAGTCTGCAGTATCGTGTGTTACTATTTTGTATATCAGTACAGAATTCAACAACTTTACTTCTCGTCTTTTTTTTTTCATTTTCTTGTAAATACATCCCAACTTCATTTACTATCCCCTTTGCTCTATGTGAGTGTTTTAAGCCATTGATAACATAAGAATTAAATTAAATTTGACCTTTTCTCGTAATGTTTTACACACACACACACACACACACACGCACACACATGCATGCACGCACGCACTGGTGTGTGATCGCTAGCTGGTATAGAGGTTTTTCATAATATCTTTATGGCAATAAGTGAATTTTCCTTCGTTTATAAGTTCTCTGAAACTATATGATGGGTATAAAGTAAAATGTTATAGTACAGTAAGGTCTATTGTCTTCTGTATAGCCATACTATAATTTCTTGGCGCGTTGTAAATCTAGATTAGAGTAACATGAGTGACTGGCTGTGTGTCATGGAAGGTTTAACAACGTGTGTGTTGGTGAGTGTGTTGACCACCATAATCAGCTGCACCTCTGCCCAGAAAGGAACCCCATCATCATATCTGGGTCAGCCTGGGTGGTTTAGATATTACGGCTTCTTAATGTACTGTTAAGGACATAATACTAACACAGGACTTTGCTATATGCTTTCAGACAGTGAATGGTAAATGTCAAATCTCAGTAGCCTACTGCGATTATCAGAGCCTAACAAACTCCCCAGAATATCGTATGAGATTTACAGAAGTGTTCGACTAAGAAGTGAATCAGTTATTCCCGGTAATGATAATTTTTAGTGTTGCAAAACTGATCATGGATCCAACCAACTCAATCAGTTGTTCAACGGGATTTGGAATTAAAGCAATGCGTGAAATCAGCATGCTGATGGGGTGGGGCTGGGGAGGGGGGAGTCTGATAAAGCAACGAACCAGGGTACAATACCCAGCGGCATCTAGTTAATTTTTCTAGTTAACGTCAGACTATTTTTTTTTTTTAGCTTAAAACACGATCTGTAGTGAAATATAAAATAAAGCAGACTGTCTCTAACTTAACCAGTTTGAGAAGTGCCTCCAGTGTTTAAGTAAAAAGTTTAGTGATGGTAAGAGTTAAGTATAGAAGGAGTCATTTTAGTGAAGAGATAAAGGTTACATCAGTGGAATGATAGAAAATGATGGTGACCAGTGGGATACGGGCGCGCACACCTGTGTGTGTGTGTGTGGGTGGGTTCCATATGGAAATGTCGTGTAAGTGTTAAATGTGCGGTGTTCTGCATGGAATAACATCCACGTGTATTTCAAAACATATTTTGTGTTCACTGTCAGGGCAATTTCTTTTATCCAGTATAAAGTCAACAAACCCTGGTGAATTTCTCTCGGTGACAGCCACAATGTAAAATGGAAAGTGCACTGAAATTTACTTCTTCTAGATCGGGCCAATCCCAGCATTCTCTTTTACCCATCATGGAATGGTGTTTATAATGTTCATAATGTTCACATATATTTGTCTCTCTCCGTACTTGGAAAGGGCCCAGGTCGGGTTAAAACTGTTTCATCTTGTAATCAAAATGCAACATTGGTACCTGGTTATAATTTCCCCCTCCCATTGTGTGTGCTCAATAATCAGGTTCCACATTCAACTAGCTTCTAGACCCTAACCCATTCGCAACGATAAAGTACCACTTTCTTATTCCTGCTGCTTTGGAATGATCATATGGACCTCAGGTGGGATCGCTTCTGGTACAATAGTTTATGAAAACAATAGCTGATGACTCCAATATTCCAAAAAGTATGCACCAAGTAAAAAAATAAAAAAAATAAAAAAAGTCTGGTGGTATCAAGAAGGAAACAGATAAGTCTGTCTTAATACCTGCCCTAATGCCTGAAAGGGGTGGTCACAAACGATTCTCCTCCATCTCACTCCGTCCTTTGCCTTCACAGGGCCCTCACTTCATCTCGCAGCCAGTCACTCATATACCTCTCCACCCCATCCTTCCGCTTCATCATTGGTCTTCCTTTTCCTTTGCTTCCCCTCCCTCTCACCAGCTCAGTCATATTCCCCATGCTTCTCTCTCTCTCATGTTTCTCATTGTTCTCTCTCCCTCTCTCTCTCTCTCTCTCTCTCTCTCTCTCTCTCTGTCCACATGACCAAAACATCTCAAGCTGCTTATCATAAACGTTACCAGCGCATATGCATCAATACCTTCAGTTCCTATTTTGTCTCTCTCTCCACGCAACTCCACGTGCTGCTCTCAGATCACTCATTGTCATACCTCTCGCTCTTATGTTCTGAGTTCAAGCTTCATTTTCATACGTTATAATGGGGATCACAGTACTGTCATGCAACAATTTTTAACATCATTATATTGCAGGGGTTAAACTGTGAATAAGTGTACAGATTTATTTTCCTGTATCTTCACTAATACAGCTGCCTAAAGCATTATAACCACTGTAGAGTACACATAAACGTGAATAAATACAATCAAATAAAGTGACTTCTAATAATAATGAACTGCTATGGAGTTTGTTTATCATAAACTTGGTTGTCATTCAGCGCGATATCGTCTAGTTGTAGTTTGTTTCAGCTGCTCCCAGGCGACTTTATCATGTCAAGAAGGACTCCAAGAAGAAATATAGGTACGTACATTATCTCATAAGCATTATCTCTCATAAGTACATTATCTCTCAGTACATGATCTCATTGTCTGTAGATATCAAGAGTTAACTACAAAAAGACGTCGTTGTGAAGAGACTGAATGCATTGGAGACTTGTTAAAGAAATTAGTAAACAGCGTGAAGCTGTACGTTTCACTCTCAGCTGAATAATATTGTATGGCGTTCACTAAAATTTAGTATTAAAAATGTTTCCATCACGAGATGATTAAGCAACTGGTACCAGTGATAACACTGAGGTTACTGTACACAATGTGGCTTTAGATGAAATATAATACTGAAGTTGTCCAGACCATCACGTTAATATACTTCGTAAAAACGACCCCAGCAGAGCAGAAAATGGCAGCTGTCCAGAAGTGGCAAGCACCAACAAGGATGAGGGTGTTATTTGTAAATAAGTAGACGCCGGGAGAGAGCCATTCCGAGAAACACTAAGGATTATCTTGCTGAGAGAGAGAGAGAGAGAGAGAGAGAGAGAGAGAGAGAGAGCGAGAGAGAGAGAGAGACCAATGGCCAAGTAAGGAAACACTAAATGTCAGAAATAATAAAATATAGCGACAAAAACATATACGGAATGCTAACCAGAGAAGAAAAAAAGAAAGAGGCAGNGAAGAGAGAGGAGGGAGGGGGGGGAAGAGAGGAAGAGAGAGAGAGAGAGAGAGAGAGAGAGACCAATGGCCAAGTAAGGAAACACTAAATGTCAGAAATAATAAAATATAGCGACAAAAACATATACGGAATGCTAACCAGAGAAGAAAAAAAGAAAGAGGCAGGCAGAAAGAAAGAAATCACCCAAGTGTGTAAGCACCCAGGCTCTCACTTTGCTGCTCAGGCTTCCTTCTGATGAAACAGAAAACAAAGATAAATAAGGACAGGAAGAGAGACAGAGGCACGCGCTGACACAAAAAGAATGACATAAATAGACACACACACACACACACACACACACACACACACTCACAAAATACAGATTAACAGGGAAAAATCATAAAAATAGACAGAGAAATCATGCCAGCAAGGAAGCACCCAGACTCCCACTTTTACTCAGCTTTCGTTCCGCTGAGCCGCATCTTCATTACATTACCTCCAGGGTGGATTGCCTCTCTCCTCCCTCCTTTCTCCAACAATGTATTAGGTCCTGTAAATCCATTATAATTGGATGTGGAATTAACATTGTCTGGTAAGAGATCGCAGCCAGCTAGGACCGCTTATCCTCTCATACAAGAAGTGATGAATTGATTTTCTCCTTCCTTTGTTAAATGATTATTCATGTTATAATCTGATGTGGAATTATAATCAACCAGTAAGAGGTGATCCCATATTAAGAAATGTTTTATTTCCTCACCGTATACCTAAGAGTGTGAATTGCTACTATCTTCCCTGCTTCGTAGAATCATAATATAATTTGATGTGAAATTTAAATTCTCTGAGTGATTCCCGTCCCTCCCTCCACACACTTAATATTACCTGCAAGGGAATTTTTTTTTCTCACTACTGTATATACATAATGTGGAGGATTCATTCATTCTCCCCACCTCCTTCTATTAATATTAAACTGGATGTGGAAATAAAGTCGCCAGAGTAATAATTGCTCGTCACCTCCCCACCTTACAATTATTGGCATAGACACGATTATTTTCTCACCCTATATCTAAATTTGCTTCTCCTTTCCCTTCATCTTCGATCCACGGCATAACTGGATGTCGAAATAAAACCATATGGATTAGATATGAACCCCATTTGTGATCGATAATTTCGCTATTATGTCTAAGGCAGTGAATTACATCTCGCCTTCCTGGAACAATGCAGTTATGTCGTGAGATTCATATCACAATTGGAGGTGGAATTAACATCGTCTGCGTATGAGACAGACTCCAGTTAAGACTGACTGTTTCCCTATAATATATCTAAAGCTATCTCGGGTGATTGTTGTTGTCTTTGGGGTTATGGTTTAGTTATTCAGATGGAGAGGGCAGTGGTGATGTCAAGGTAGAGACATTATGCATAATTAGATATTCACCCGTTCAACCAGATGGCATCGTAAAATTTATTCATAACTACCAGACAATCATATTCAGATAAGGGATGGCTTTTCGAACTAAAAATGTTGGATGTAGCATTCATTAACCCCTGTATTTCTAGACAACATAATGGTTACTGAAACTGCTTGAAGGTTGCAATAATTTACTAAACAGTACTTTTTAGTAACGAGGATGTTAAGCAAAATATATAGCCAGATGCGGAGGGAGGTGATTGATAAAATAACTAGGAAGCATTCAGAGAGCACATACCTCCGCCAATGCCATTGCCATTAAAATCCCCGCTGGGGCAGGGAACAGTTCCAGGATTTGAATTTCATTAAATCAGGCTTTACTGATCTACCAGAAGACCCGCCGACATGTAAAAATATCCCCGCTAATACCAATACACCAGTCCTGTATGAGACAGCCCAGCATGTATTCAATATGGACGGTGGGTGTTAGCGCCGAAGTGGTGACATGCAGAGGTGTATGGTATGTAGGAGGACTCCTGGGCCTTGATAGCAGGCTGTGAAGCCTATGCCCAGAGTCGGACAGATAAAAATATAAAATAAAATAAAAATAAAAGATCCGGATCGGGATTCGTGGATATAGGGTCCGGATCAGGATCAGGATCCGTCCCAAATTTTGATCAATTCTTTCTTGGCCCATGGCCCATCCTTCCACAAAATTTCATTGATATTCATTGAGAAATTTTGGAGATATTGTGCAGTAGGATCCGGATCCGGATCCAAAAATCAGTCACTTCTTCTTTGGCTCATGGCCCACTCTTCCACAAAAACTTGGGACTTTTGGAGATATCGTCTAGACAAACAGACAGACATACATACAGACAGGCAAATATGGGTGAATACAGAACCTCCTGCAACTTCGCTGGGGGAGGTAAAGATGAATAAAGGCATATAACACAAGTGACGATAGCCAGCATGTGACTAAAAACACTAGTGATATTGAGATTATTCATTCTGACACCACATTCTCCTTGGCTGTGGACATTTCGTATCATCTGCTTCCCAGCATTATACTCGTATTTTGCCTGTTATACCTTAACCCTCTCAACACGTGACGTCGTTTTAGAGGCAGGAACATCTCTAGGAGCGGCTCTGTCTGTGTGTCACCAATAATTTTCCAACGAGAGGTGCTTCACTGCCGTAGAGTTCACCAACTTTAGTGAACGCACACCACACTACACCACACCACATCATACTTCCACACCACATCACACCACACCACATCACAGTTCCACACCACATCACACTCCTACACTACATGACATCACACTACATAACACTTCCACACCACATCACATTCCCGCACCATATTACACAAGACCACATCACACCACACCACATCACATCACACCACACCACACCACACCACATCACATCACACCACACCACACCACACCACACCACACCACACCACACTTTCACACCACATCACACCACATCACATCACACTTCCACACCACATCACACCACACCACATCACATCACACCACATCACACCACATCACACCACACCACATCACACTGGGGGCATGAACTAAAGAAACCTGGAGCTCCCGCATCGAGAACTTTGTTTGTTGTATTCATACTAACAAGGGAGGATTTTCTTTGACTTGGGAAGGACCTATGTTAGTAAAAGTGTTGATGAAGACCATAATTATCTAACCTGTCAATTATGAAAAGTCTGACATAGGACGAATAAAATCCGCTGCACGTACACAAAATATAAAGATGTTATCGGAGTGAAGAAGTTAATAACGTATCTTCTTGTATGGCACAGATGCAAACTGTGTCTATAATTAAAGGACATATATTATTTACTGTAAATAATATACGAGAGAATATTTGGCTGTGGTGGATTTCTTGAATCGGAATTAAAGTCCTTGGCGTGAGCTGGATGTAAAGAGATGTGGACTATCACACAACATGACCATCGTGACAGTTTTTAACTTTGTGTCAAAGGCTTTCATTTATCTAAATACTCGTATAACCGTCTTTTGATTGCTGAAATAACATAAGAAGTACCTAAGTAGTATCTAAAAGACTGTTATTACGTGCAAAATGAATGGATTACCCCATCACTCCAATTACGTATTTTTACACCCGACCGTGGGTTGAAAGCGCCAGCAGGATAATATTTTGCTCAACTTGTTTATGTGTGCGTCGGTCTGTCTGTGTGAACAAAATAATCAACAATTTTTGCCGTATTAACCAAACTTGGTAGAAGGGTTATGCATCAACCCAGGAGTTGATTCACTTTGTGAGAACAATAATTCGAAAGTCAAAGTCAGAGGGTTAGGTCAAATTTCAATCCAGAAAGATCACCCAAAGCAGTTTTTATTCATTTAAACAAAACTGGGTGGAAGGGATGAGTTAAAGGCAAGAACAAGGATATTCAAGTTTGAAAACATTC
>JAGKTI010033269.1:0-11713 GCA_018397915.1 Birgus latro | reverse complement strand
AGTAAATAAAATGTAACTAGAGAATGAGGATTTAGAAGTGATTATGGAAAATATTTATCAGTTGACAATGTTTACTTACATGCCCATGATTGTTGTTTACTTCTTGTTTACCCCCACCTCTAAGATTTTTACACTGGTCATAATTGCTCTTGAAGCATGTCTAGTAATCTAGTGTTTAACTACACTTAATCCTTAGCACTGTGACTTGATTATCTAAACAAGAACGATAATACCGTAAAGAATCGGACAGCCGTCCACCGTTCACGGGAGTTGAGACAGAACTAGGAGGGGGATAGGGCAGGAAGGGAGGTAGTCGGTGCGTGCGGAAATTCAAACTGACGCGGTTGGAAAAAATCGGATTTTTTTTTTTGTTTTTTTTTGCAATTTTGGGGTTTCGGCCATCAGCCCACGATAGTGAGGTAACTGGGTCGTTCGGATAGTAGAGAGATTACTGTATTCAGGTTCATTCTTTATATCAGTTTATCAGTGTTGTTTAACCCTTTCACTTTGGGGGTGTTTTTTTGGCTGGATGTCCCACACATGGGGGTTTTGAGATATATAAAGATAATTGTTTTGATAAAATATTCCACAATGAAAAACAGACCATAATTTCCTGAGTTAAAAGATGTCTAATGTAATGTAAAAAAGAAATTAATTACCTGTGTAGTGAGCTGTGAAACCTGTGGCGTTGGAACTCTTCCACTGCCAGACCTACGCCATTTGGTATAATGATAAACTCAAAGCTGTCCTTTTTTCTTCCTTTTTTATATCATCATCATCATTATCATCATCATCATCATCATCCGGACCTCCTTTCCCACTTGAGGGCAGAGTAGCAGTGTCCAGACAACACTTTCATTTTCACTCTCACTTTCAGCTGACAACATAATCTGAGTCATCAGACATTGCTTCTGTCAGATCTAAGTAAGCTGCCACGGCAGCAGAACATCTCATACCGCATGCTGCAACATAATTCTCATACTTGACAAAAGTAATAGACAGTAAAATAGTCCTCCCATGATGGCAACTCCTCAGTCTTGCCACCTCCTGATCCTGAACCTCTATTGGGCCCCCAGTACTGGCACGCAAGTCCAGAAAACCTATGCATGCCACCCGATGGCTACAGATATTTCCTTAGTTGCACGTTGACATGCTACCTGATGTGAAAGGGTTAACGTTAACAGTGTTCATCTTCTGTTTGTGAGTTGAGTTGCAGTGGGATCTCCTAAGTCGCACGTTTCTAAACAGCTAATTTATAATATGTGGCAACATCATACAACAGTTTGCAGTATCAGTTGTTTACCAACCACCTCACTAACTGGTTGCGTCAGTATCCAGATTTATAGCTTTCAGAGGTACGTGTAAGTTATAAAAATTCCCAGTAGATGTGGAAATCCAGGAGTAATTAAAAGTAACCTGTGAAAGACTCATTTCAATAGAAAATATGGAAACGATTCTACCTATAATAACAAACTCACAATCTCAAGGTAAGTCATTTTAGTACATATGTAATACAGATAATTAACTGTTGAATTTTGACTGCAAGAAATGAGTGGAAAAAAACAAAATTTGAGGTATTCAAGGAAGCTGGCAGGTCGCCATCAGGAGTGTTTATGAAAGATCTCTACAGCTTGCTGCGTTGTTTATCAGCCACTGCTCTGACTGGATGCATCAGTGTATCACACACTCTGAATCCTTATTAATAGATTTCAGAAGTAAGTTTATAAAAATGCTTAGCAGCTGTGGTAATCTAGGAATAATTAGTAACATGTGAAAGATTCATTTCAATAGAAAATTTGGAAATGCTGCACCTGTTTGGTAAGCTCATTGAATTAACGGGTCTTACGATGTCACGGAGGCAGCTGAAGGCGATTACGACACCACTTCTGTTGCCTCCGCACTAAACTTTAAGGTTCCTGAGGGAGAGATGAGGAGAGAGTGGTGCAGAGGCAGCAGCATGAGCTAGTAGTTCACTTGCTTCGTGCTGAGAGTCTGTAGTCTGCCTCAGGCCTTGGAACCCCTCCT
This sequence comes from Birgus latro, assembly GCA_018397915.1. Lineage (NCBI taxonomy): Eukaryota > Metazoa > Arthropoda > Malacostraca > Decapoda > Coenobitidae > Birgus > Birgus latro. The sequence continues at coordinate 9,688 of JAGKTI010033269.1, read as the reverse complement.
CCCCGTGTCCTAGTCATTTCAGCTGTACACCAGTTCGACTGTAGCAACCTAAAGTGGCAAATGGCCTAATTGCCTTTCGACCAAAATATAGGTTAGGTTAGGTACAGTCAAAGCATCCATGGCCTAACAGGATCACGGCCAAAAATACTGTAAATATGACCGGATAATTCTGAACTCGGTCCCTTTCCTGTGTCTATTCAAGCAGTGTTGTCAGTCAGTCAGGTAAGAATCATACAATACTGTATTGTTCATTTCCAATAAATACACTTTTTCAGCTTTTTTTCCAGGTTTTTAGTGTTCTCTAGTGACCAGTTTGATGTTGGTTTGGGGGTAAGGGAAGCATACCTAACTTTCCCCATCAGATTACTTATTCAGGCAGTGGAAAATGTAAGTGCATTTAAGTACTTGGGTAGTGTGATGAGTAAGGATGGAAGTTTGGAGGGTGAAGTGCTTGAAAGGGTACAGCAAGGAAGGAATGTTGCTGTTTCTTTGAAAGCAGTAATTAGAAACAGGGAAGTGAGCATGGAAGTAAAAAAGTTACTGCATAACAGTATTGTGATACCAACTGTAATGTATGTAAGTGAAGCTTGGACCTTTTTGGAAGGGCAGAAGTCAAGAGTGAGAGCAGTGGAAATGAGTTATTTGAGAGGAGCATGTGGAGTTACATAGAGAGGCAGACTGACAAATGAGAAGTGAAGGAGCATTGTGGTGTGGATGTGGATGTGGTAGGAAGCATTAGGAGAAACACATTGAGGTGGTTTGGCCATGTGGAAAGGATGGAGAGCAAGAAACTAATGAGAAAAGTATGTGAGTAAGGTGGAGGGGAGGGAGAGGGAGGGGAAGGCCAAAGATGAGGTGAAGGGATGAAGTGGAAAGGTAAATGAGAGAGGAGGGCATGATTTGGGAGCAGGGCAGCGAACTGGCCGGGGACCAGGTGATATGGAGGCGATTTGTTTGTGGCCACTCCTTACAGGATTAAGGTGTCTGGCAGTAGATAGATAGAATAGATTAATTATTTCTAGCTCGCAAAATTCTCAAATTGCGGCATGTGCCAAGTCTCACAAGACTGCATTTAAGGAGGTTCCATTGTATATATCTGTAGGATGTATGCTTATGGCATGGGCCATGAAGGAGATCCATCAGAATGCTAAATGCTATGGCTGCTGTATTCTGTTTTAGGTCTCATGGTAGAACTCATCCATCACATCACAGAAGAAACTGATATGTTTTTAGTGCATGGTAACAGATTGTGTATGGTAGTATATTTAGGGATGTGTTATAAGGTGATTCTCATCGTAAGTCAGGAATATGTTCTGACATACTAAAACTTTGTACATACAGTGTACAGCTTTGTACATTGTACAGTACTGTACATTGAGGGAAATAACAAATTAGCTTTATATGTATCACTGAAACTTAAAAAGACACTTTGTAAATTATTATGGACTTAATGGCAAATATCAAGGTCAGAAAAGGTGATTTGTAATGAGGTCTTACTTTACTCTGTTGACCAACACAGAGGAGGCGCGTCAAAACGTCCATATCGTTCTGCGATCAGGAGGGAACCATGAGGTAACTGATGCTTTGACGCGGTGTGGCACCAGGATATCCAAGGAGTACTTCTTGGCTCTCCCACTCACTGAGCCCAAGACCCAGCATGTGTTATGGTGGGCGCCGTTTGGTCCTGACCGCGCTATGAACCTTCGTGACACCCACGCCACACTCACTTCACTTGTACAGTGTCAGGTTAGCAGTCACCATTTTGTGAGTTTGCATTAACATTACAGTTATATGGAGATTTTGCCTGCAAGATGGAGCCAGGATGCCAGGGGTTTCAGTGGTATAGTAAAGGTCTGGTCCATTTCACTTGGCATGCTGTTGATAATGTTCATTTATATTTCTCTTTGCATTACTCCATCCTTAGGTAGGGAAAAATTCAGGATGATAGTGATGTAATGCAAAAATCTTAGAGAGTAATACCAATATCAGTATAGTAGGAATTCAGCATTTGTGGTTATAACTCTGAAGAGTTGCAAATAGCATAAAGCACAAATAAATATAACATTACAGTAAAACCTCACTATACTGGATCGGTTGGGGGGAAGCCTGATCCAATAAAGCTGATAATCTGGTTCCCTTCAGACATGGTATTTTGAGCACATAATGGAAAGTAATTGAGCAAAATAGCATATGCCAATACTAACAATGAAAACTATACTCATTTTACACTAACTTGACCCATAATTTCACACCCTTGTCATAGCACTTCTTCACAACTAGCACAGTATTACTATAGCCTTGTAAAACAACCCAGCAGTCATGAGGAGGAGAGCTAGGTTGGGGTAAAAAGCGTAGGAAACTCTAGTTTTGCACATTGTACCTGTATACCATAGATGGATACAAGTACTCCTCAACTCACATAATTAATTGGTTCCTGCAGCTCTTATGTAAATGGAATTTTATATAAGTACTTCAGACTAAACACACATGCCACATCACTCTCTTTCCACTCATCACTCTCTCTCTTTCCACTTTCATTTCCATCTTTATAGAGTGTCATTTTTTGCTGTTGCTCTCACCACCACCAATACTCTTTCACTTTTGAGATATGCCAAGGGTCAAAATAACATAAAACACAACTGTACCTCTTGCTACAGCAATAACCACATGTGTAAGGGCAAAACAAATTGAGAGGCAGGAAGTGCACAGATTCCACCTGGTGCCTGACTAATGACATTGGACTTGGTGTGCATTTTAAATAGATAGGATACATATTTTTATGTTTTTGTCTTTGAAATTGGTGAATGGTAGGTGGGGGCACCCATCAGCCACCCATTTAGTGTAGTGGTACTCTGTTTGTAGGGTAGCTCTGCATTGAGTGGCAAGCCAGGTGATTTCCTGTAAACCAGGAAAGCATTTACAACACTGGGTGGTAACCTTATAACCAACCAACATGTGTTCCCTACGTGACAACAAGTGGGTTGGCGGAGGGTTAGTGCCCCTTCCCGGTAAACAATAAAAAATATGAACAAGAAGCCTCGGACCAGGACTGACCAAAAGGTGACGATTGAGGACCAAGCAAAGGACGTGGTATGGATAGCTGCATGGAGTGTAAGAGGTGCACATGATGAGGTGAAAGAAAGAGAGATTGTCCAGGTGCTTGAGGGTGCAAAAGTGGATGTATGTGGATTAACTGAAACTAAATGGAGAGATGAGAGTGTGAGAGAATGGAAGTATGGATGGTGTATAAGTGCAGGAGGAGGTGAGAATGAGAGGGCAAAAGAAGGAGTGTGTATTGTCATGAGTAACAGATGGAAGGAGATTATAAGAGAGTATGGATCAGTTGGCACAAGGTTTGTGTGGGTATGAAAGTTGGACTACAAATGTGGGTGATTGTGTGCGTGTATGCAGCAATGCAAGATTGTGCTAGCAGAGTGAGAGAAGAGTTGTGGACAAATGTGGAAGCATGCATGAAAAAGTTTGAAAGGAATGAGAGAGTGTTTTTGATTGGAGATACGAATGGAAAAGTAGGGAATGTGAAGGTGGATGGAGTAGTTGATGAGTGGGATGTGCCTGCAGAGATGGATGAGAATGGCAGTGCTTAAATGGACTTTTGTCCTGGGAGGGGGTTAGTGATAGCCATTACCCTCTTCAGACACAAAATGATCAATAGGTATACGTGGCGAGTAATGAGAAGGTTGCGTGGTGAACTGAATGAACAGAAGGCAATGATCGATTATGTGTGTGTGGATGAAAGGATGAGAAGGTGTGTAATTGATGCAAGAGTATATAGAGGTTGGGGGAGTGGGCTCTCTGACCACCACCACTTCAGAATCAGTGTCTACATCAAATGGAGAAATAGAAGAAGTGAAGGACAGGAGGAATTAGTTCATACAAGGAGGGTGAAATGGTTGCAAGGGGATGGAAAAAAGGCAGAATATAAGAGAGAAGCGGAGGAGTGATTGGGTAAATACTGTATAGATTGGAGCAGATGGGGGACATGGAAGGAGTGTGCAAGATATTCACAGAAGAAATCTGTGCAGCTTGTGAGGTGGTGTGTGGGGTGAAGAGAAGGCAAAAGGGGATGCAGGGAACAGCATAATGGAATGAAGAGGTGAGAGAGGCAGTGGCACAAAAGTAGAAAGCATATAGTGAGTGGATGAGGAACAGGGGCGTGGAAGAAGTTGAGAGACGGAAGAGAGAGTTATGTGTAGAGAGGAAGAGAGAGGGGAAAAGATTAATGAGAGAGTTTAAGAAGAGAGTGGTTGAGGAATTCAGGAGGAATTTGAGTGTAAAGTGGAGACAATGTAAGAAAATATTCTGGAAAGAGGTAAAGAGAGTTTGACAGGGTGTCAGAGTGGTTAGTTGGGGAGTAAAAAATAAAAATGGTTGATTACTAGTGGAGAAGGGAGAAAAAGTGAGAGGATGGAGAGAGCAGTTTAATGAATTGTTGAACATAGAGATTGAAAGTAATGCAAGTGTAAGTGGCTGGGGAATGGCTGGGAGAAGGAGGGATGTGAGGAGTGAGGAAGAAATCAGTAGGATGGAAGTGGTGGAAGCAATGAAGAAAGTTAAAATGGGGAAAGCCCCAGGAATTGATGGAGTGTGTGGTGAAATGCTGAAGCATTTCCATGCAAGTAGGGAATTATTTGGAGACATACAGGGAGGTTTTAGGAAGGGAAGAGGTTGTGGAGATCAGATATTCATTCTGAGATCTTTAGTGGAAAAGTTTCTAGAGGAGGGAAAGAAGTTGTATGCAACCTTCATGGATTTGGAAAAAGCATAGGTGGATAGACAAGGATTGTGGAAAGTATTAAGAATATATGGAGTTGAGGATAAGTTGTTGAATGCTGTGAAGAGTATGTATGAGGTAGCACGTGCTAAGGCTGCAGTGCATGTGGATAGTGAACTCATTGGATGTGGAAGATGTGTTGATTGGCCTTGGAGGAAGGTAGAGTGGAAAAGAGGAAAAAGAAGTATGTAGTAATCATAGGGGCATTTGTCTTCTTAGTGTGATAGGAAAAGTATATGGTTGGATACTTATTGACAGAGTTAGGGAAATAACAGAGGAATTAGTTGGAGACAAACAGGGAGGTTTTAGGAAGGGAAGAGGTTGTGTAGATCAGATATTCATTCTGAGATCTTTAGTGGAAATGTTTCAAGAGGAGAAAAAGAAGTTGTATGCAGCCTTCATGGATTTCGAAAAGCATATGACAGGGTGGATAGACAAGGATTGTGGAAAGTATTAAGAATATACGGAGCAGAGGGGAAGTTGTTGAATGCCTTGAAGAGTATATATGAGGGTGCTAAGGCTGCAATGATGTGGATAGTGAACTGAGTGAATTTTTCTGTTTGAAGGTTGGATTGAAACAGGGGTGTGTCGTGTCTCCATGGTTGTTTAATCTGTGCCTTAGGGCAGTGGATGTTGGAGGAGCCCTAATGAGAGAGGGCAGTGTTTGGAAACTCCCTGTACTGTTGTTTGCAGATGATACTGTGTTATTAAGTGAAGATGAAGGGGAGCTGCAAGGCTTGGTGGATGAGTCTGGGAGAGTATGTACAAAATGGAATCTAAAGGTGAATGTAGGGAAGAGTAAAGTGACCGTCTTCGAGAGAGGTGAAGTCAGTGAATGTACAGTGAGGTTGGATTAGGAGGAAATGGAAAATGTGAGTGCATTTAAGTACAGTAAACCCTTCACAAGTCGAACTATATGGGGCTCTACCCTAGTTCGACTAACCAAATTTTCCGTCTTACTGAATTTTCACCCCCCAAAATTCCCAAGACAGTACCTATTACTTGTCCTTTCAATACTAAATTAAAGGAGCATATAGCCTGTAAATAAATAAGTTATGACAAAAAGCAATTTAGTGCATTTAATATACCTTTAACCCCTTCAGTACTGGGTGTATTTTCATTTTTCTTGCTGCCACCAGACAATTTTAGTCAGTGTAGGTTGGATCTGTGGAAGTGCACGGGGTTGGTACAGCCTTTGTTAGCCCCTTCATTATGTGAGTCCAGTTTTGAGTGCCATAAAATTGGCTGGAGGAAGTGTAAATAAAGTAGAAATAGACATCACAGTACTGAAGTGGTTAATTGGTAGAAATTCATTCACGGAGGCAGTACACACCCATTGGCAGCGTGTGTTGGAGATGGATTTTCACCCCCCAAATTGCAAAAACAATACGTAATACTTGTCTTTTCAACACTAAAGGAGCATAAACAGTGTATAAATGAATAAAGAAAGACAAAAAAGAAAGAATTCAGTGTACGTAAATTGCATTTCGTTAGAGGCAGTAGATTTGTCGGCAGTTTGTTTTGGAGACAGAGGTGACGGAGGTGGCTGAGTTCACACTTTAACGTAAATTCTAAACAGTATCTAGTATTTATTTCACTCTACACTAAGAAATAAACTTAAATGTAATCACTATAATAGACTGCAATGTAACACTTGCAGTAATAATAGTACTGAACTTTAATCATGATCACTTAACACCTAAGTCACATGCACACATTTTTTAAAAATTCTTTTTAGCTTCATTCCTTTACAACTAGAGGTGCCAGTATCACTTATATTAAGCTTTGAACCTTCCATGGCAAGGCAGAAGGCAAAAGGAGAGCACTGCTCAGCACTAGATGACAGTAAGAATGGTGCAACTACCGTCTCCAAAAACAAGCGGCAGACTGGCACCACATGTCCGCCTGGCGCCATTTGTCCCCTTACCTCTGCATTTTGGCCTACTTACATACGTGGTCTCGGCCTGAGTTCGTCTAACCGAAGATTCCGTCTTCTAAAAGTTCAACTTTTGAAGGGTTTACTGTACTTGGTTAGTGTGATGAGTTTGGATGGAAGTTTAGAGGGTGAAGTGCTCGAAAGGGTACAACATGGAAGAATGGTTGCTGGTTCCTTGAGAGCATTGATAAGCAGGGAAGTGTGCATGGAAGTGACAGCATTGTGGTATCAACTTTAATGCATGGAAGTGAAGCTTGGACCTTGTTGGAGGGACAGAAGTTAAGAGTAAGAGCAGTGGAAATGAGTTATTTGAGACAAGCATGAGGAGTCACATGGAGAGACAGACTGACAAATGAGGAAGTGAAGGAGCATTGTGGTGTGGATGTGAATGTGATAGGAAGCGTTAGGAGAAACACACTGAGGTGGTTTGGCCATGTGGAGAGGATGGAGAGTGAGAGACCGATGAGGAAAGTGTATGTCAGTGAGGTGGAGGGAGGGGTAGGGCAAGGATGAGTTGGAGGGGGGAAGAGGGAGGGGGAGGGCAAGGATGAGTTGGAGGGATGGAGTGGAGTGGTATTTGAGAGAGGGGGATGTGAGCTGGGAGCAGGGCAGTGAAATGGCCGGGGACAGGGCGACATGGAGGTGATTTGTTTGTGGTCCCCCCGCCCTCCCTACGGGATAAAGACGTCTGGCAATAGATAGATAGGTAGAAATTAGTTTTTATGTCCAGTACACTCACGCTATAATGAACTAATTGATACCAGCCCGTTGACATTAAAGCTGATAGTTAAAGCCGAAAGCCATGCAATTCAGTAATTTCCCAAGAGTCGTGGCTGTTACCAAACATCATCATCATCATCACTATCATCATCATCAACTAATCCTATGTTGCCCCATGAGGAGTGTAGGAGCCTGGGGCTAGGAAAATTGGTCCTGACATTTAAGGCGAGAGTGACCAGCCTCACTCATCCCTGAGTGGCATTAGGTGAGCAATAAACCCCAACCACCTCATGGATATAAACCTACACAGGCTCAATCCGATTGGAGCGCCTTCATTACCCACTAAACCAGCAAGTACCATAGTTTGCTTATGTGATTACCACCTAGTGTAATGAGTGGTTTCCTGGTGTACAGGAAACCATTTGACTTGTCACTTAGTGCAGAGTCACCCATAGATGGAAGGAAGAGGAAAGAATAAGGGAAAGAAAGACATAAGAGGAAGGAAGGAAAGAAGAAGGATGAGAGGAAAGGGCAGTGATCTGAGACCAGCACTACATCAAGTGAGTGGATAGGATAGAAAAACCCACACTGGCAGACGAAAAGAGAGATGCATTTCCAAACATTTCTAGCAAACAATTAGCACCATTGGTTGGCACATTCTCTAAATCCCATGTCCAAAACTCTACTGATTTTATTCATAAAATAAAGTCTGTCAGTTTCTCCAGTGGCAGGTTGGTTAGTTTTGATGTAGATTCGCTTTTCACTAAAGTCCCTATTGATGATGTAATTAGTTTCTTGGAAGAAAAGTTACCTAATTGTAACACTGATCTCAGCATGCCACATGATGTCTTTCTCCAATTTATTAGGCTGTGTGTGCAGTGTAATGCATTTTTTTTGTTTTTTTTGTTTCCCTGTTTTTCATACAAAACGTTTGGTATGGGTATGGGGATGTCCCTCTCTCCCATTCTTAGTAACCTATACTTGGAATATTTCGAATCCAACCTTCTTACTACTATATCTCCTCCAAATCTAACTTGGTATAGGTATGTTGATGATGCGTTTTCCTTCTGGCCAGACATATACGCTAACTTTGACGATTTTCTCACAAAATTAAATGCATTGGTTCCCTCAATTAAATTTAAAGTTGAATGGGAAAATAATGGCTCCCTTCCATTTTTAGGTGTATTTGTGCACAGGGATGAACATGGGACACTCAGCTTTTCTGTGTACAGGAAACTAACCCAGCTTAATTTGTATATACATTATTATTCATATTCTCGTAGGTGATGGCCGGAAGGCGGTTGTAGATAAATAACTTCGGGGAAGATTTAAATATAATTAGGAGTGATCTTAGTTTTTATTGTCTTCAAGGGAAGAATAAAGATTAACTTAGTGTGTGGAGGAGTAGATTGTAGCACAAGTCGAGCAGGGCAGTACTCCCAAGGTGGATGGAAGGCTGATGACAGGGAGAGCTGGAGCTCCCGTTTCATCAGCCTTCAGGACTTGTTCCTGACCATCCTCCTTTGCTGAACTTTATCAGTCTCAGTAACACAGACAGTAGACCAGCATGCTCTCCAATACAAGTTTCTCTAACTGTCAACTCCAAACTACATGCACACTACACACTACACTTCCTTTTCAAAATTTGTAAAAAAAGAAAATGGCGCACAAAAATCATGCCTCGGAGTCCGGGGGGGGGACCATAAATGCCCCCACCATCCGCCCCTCTCCCGGTGACGACTCACAGAGCTCCCCGGAACCACTGTCTGACTCACTTCTTCTTCATTTCTGTAACATTCGCGGCCTTTCCTCTAACTTTCGCTCCGTTGAACACCACCTCTTCTCCTTTAAACCTCACCTTCTCTTTCTCTCTGAGACTCAGCTGTCTGAGGCATCTGACAGCAAACCCTTTTCTGTATCCTCCTACTTTCTCTATTCTCATTTCAAAGCCAAAGGTGGCTCTTGCGTATATGTACGCAACAATCTATCTTGCTCTCGTGTTCCTGAACTTGATTCTTCTGAATTCTCGACTCTCTGGCTTCGACTTTCCTGTCATTCTCTGACTAAATATATCTGTGCTGTTTACTTATCTCTTATTTCTACTTACTATCAAAAATTCTTTGACTATCTTACTTCTACGATGGAACACATTCTATCCATTTCTCCTTTCTCTGAAATCTCCATTCTAGGAGATTTCAATGTTCACCACCACCTTTGGCTCTCCTCTCCTTTCACTGATC
>JAGKTI010033268.1:0-11714 GCA_018397915.1 Birgus latro | reverse complement strand
GTTGTAGAATTTATTGGAAGGTTTGTGTATCTGCAGTTTGAATATAGTAATAATTGGCCAAATTTCTTCATTTTGCTGTATGTAGCGTAGTTTCTGTTTACATAATTCTTGCACGGACTTCAGTCACCTCTCTAAGTCCAGAGGGGAGTGTAGTTCACCGATGTCGAATGTTATGAACCCAGGGAATGCAACTTCTAGCCTCCTACTAAGTAGTATAGGCTTTGCAACACCTCTTTATAATTTAATCTCTACATTAATCCGGAATAAGAGACAATAGGCCTCAGCGTTTGTATTTTATTTTAAGAGTATCTCTATAGTGCTGCCTTCTCGCGGCGGTCACAGGAAGGCTGTGGTGGTGGAGGAAAGTCCTAGGAGGTGCTGCCCTCTCGCGGTGATTACGATTGACGAAGCAGTGACAGACATTCTGTCGCCTTTGGCAGACGATTTTGTTCAGTTTAGGATGAAGGCGTCGTAATGAAGAGGTTAGAAACAGCCCTCCCCCCCCCACACAGACAAAATACACATGATTTCCCTACCTCGATGAATGAAGATGTGTTCTAGGAATACTGAAAACACCAGTACATCCGCCACAGGCAAAACTGTAGAGAAAATCGTGGACAGCAACCGACTCGCCGACGTTCAGTAGCAACGAACTGACAGGAAGTAGACGTGAACATAATGAAATATTCCAATCAAATTAGCTTTAAAAAAAAACAGCAAATAACCGAGAAAAAAAAATATAAGGTTTTTAAATTTTGCTCAGATACTCCTGAGGGCCATACAAAGATCAAAAAAAGAATTCCCCTCCGTTCGACAACCCCCATTTTTTTTTTGGTGAAAACTCCCCAATGAGGGTAATTTTTACATTTTCAGTTTTTTCTGAGAAACGGTGCATCGTATGGGAAAATTGTATAGAGATAAAATTATAGACAATAGAATTTTGCGTATTATTGTCTCCATGCATTTTTGCCGTAAATATCATAGTTTTTGCGCAAACAAGGCACAAATTGGAAGACGTTCGTGACCGAAAATCACAATTCATTCTCGCACTTAGTTGTCCATCAATAACTGTCGAACGACTAATTTCTCGTTGAAATAACATATATATAGGAAACTGTAGAGGGATTTTTTTTTTTTTAAACTACATAAAATAGTTACTTTTGGCGCGATTTGTTTTTCCTTGAGTGGTATCCTCCGTAGGCCTAATCCACTCCTTTACTTCTTACAGTAGAGGTATTGTTACACCTTCACCACACCACACCACACCTGTAGCACTCCTTTCAGTACGCCTACACCACATTACACCTGTAATATTCTGCTCGGTACACCTTACACTTTCGGTCAAAAATTTCTGGTCTGTTGAGAGTCCTTACGAATGATGCAAGCTTTCATTGCAGCCCGACTGAATCTATTTTCTATCCATCTATCTGTCTGTCTACCTATCTATTGCCAGACGCCTTAAATCCGTAAGGGGTGGCCACAGACAAATCGCCTCCATGTCGCTTTGTCCCCTGCCATTTCACTGCCCTGCTCCCAGCTCACACCCCCTTCTCTCATATACCTCTCCACTCCATCTCATCCTTGGCCTCCCCCTCCCTCCACCTCACTCACGTACACTATCCTCGTCAGTCTCTCATTCTCCATCCCCCCAGCTCACACCCCCCTCTCTCATATAACTCTCCACTCCATCCCTCCATCTCATTCTTGGCCTCCTCCTCCCTCTCCCCCCCTCCACCTCACTCACATACACGTCAATCTCTCACTCTCCAACCCCCCAGCTCACACTCCCCTCTCTCATATACCTTTCCACTCCATCCCTCCATCTCATCCTTGGCCTCCCCCTCCCTCTCCCCCCCTCCACCTCACTGTACATACACTCTCCTCGTCAATCTCTCACTCTCCATCCCCCCCTAGCTCACACTCCCCTCTCATATACCTTTCCACTCCATCCCTCCATCTCATCTTTGGCCTCCCCCTCCCATTCCCTCCCTCCTCCTCACTCACGTACACTATCCTCGTCAGTCTCTCACTCTCCATGGCCAAACCACCTTAATGTACTTAAGCACCTAAAATCAAGGCAGAATCACTACGAAACCAAAAATAATAATACATATGAGACGTTAACCGTTTAATAGAATACTGTGTGATATTTATGCCTGTTTTCTTTATGCTCTGTGGACCATACATCGCCCCATCTTCAGGTGGGAAACAGGGGTCGAGACACTGATGGTGGTGGTGGTGGTGGTGATTGTGGTGGTGGTGGTTTAGGTGGTGGTGGTTGTAATGGCAGTTATAGTTGTAATCAATTTAGCTAATATCTCCTGAACAGCGATAAATAAAGATACGTTTATTTAGTCCTTACCAGCGTGTCATCGGGGGTGCAAGAATATGTGAATCTTCGATCGCTATGCCCGAAGGATTTGCCAGAACGATTGCAGGGTACAGGCTCGGCACAAGCCATGATTTTCCTGCTACATGTATAACTGCCTAAACACACACACACACACACACTCTCATTTACACTGTTATTCACGAAACACGACTCATTTTTTTATTCATACCTGCAGGAGCTTTGGTAGACTTTGGAGAAACCGCTTGTGGCTACAGGTTAGAAACAGTTCATTACCTCCATCTCTTATTACTCTATATTGGTAAAAGGTATGCCTGTAATGTCAGCCAGAGTAAAATACTAAAGTGGGTAAAATGTGTGTGTGTGGGTTTATCGAGAAAAGACTAATACCAGATATATTCAGTCAACTAAGTAATAATCACACAATTACACAAATTATAGGCTGAGGCGTTAATGAACAGTATAGGGCCCTTAAGAACAATCTCTTGAGAGTTACCGATGCAATATGCAGTTGGACAAGAGGCCCACCAAGACATAAAGTAACTTTGTGGTGGGATGAGGGTGTAGAAGCTGCAGTTAAGGAGAAAAGAAGGCTTTTCCAGGAATGGAAGAAGGGTGGTAACAGGGAGGAGTACTTGGCTGCCAAGCGCAGGGCTAGAAGAGAGGTATACAGAGCGAAGTCTGAGTCACAGACTTTTACTTGATAATCTAAATCATGGAGAAAGGAAAAATATGATTTTTAGGGTGGCAAATCAGGCGAAAGAGGGATAATCGGGACATTGTAGGTGAGCAGTGTGTGAAGAATGATGATGGAAGGGTAGTGGTGAACAGTTAGGATATTAAAGATGCATGGAGAGAGCATTATAGCCGATTGTTGAATGAGGAGTTTGATTGGGATAGAGAAGGTTTGGAGCCAGCTGATCCAGTGTTTGGCCCTTGGCCTTTGATTGACGCTGCTACTATGAGTCAGGCAATAAGCAGGATGCGGGTGAGGAAGGCAGCAACTGTGTCTGGGTTGATTGCTGAAATGCTGAAAGCCTCAGGAGATATAGGAGTGGGGTTAGTCACTGACCTGATAAATACGAATATATACTGTATGAGTGTGTTGTCCCAGATGAATGGCTGAAGGGTGTAATTGTAAATGTGTACAAGGGGAAGGGTGATGCCCTGGAAAGAGGAAATTATAGAGATATGAAGATTTTAGACCAGGTAAAGAAGGTCATGAAGAGAGTTGTAGAAGGTACAATTAGGGAAAGAGTGAATACTGATGAAATGCAGTTTGAGTTTATGCCAGGCAGGGGGACCACTGATGCCATATTCATTGTTCATCAGCTTTCTTGAAAGCAGTGATAAGATACAAAGAAGTGATCATAGAAGTGAAAAGTTACTGCATGTCAGTATTGTGATACCAGTATGAAAGTGAAGCTTGGACATTGTTGGAGGGACATAAGCCTAGAGTGAGAGCAGTGGAAATGAGTTATTTGAGAGGAGCATGTTTAGTCACATGGAGAGACAGACTGACAAATGAGGAAGTGAAGGAGCATTGTGGTGTAGATGTGGATGTGACAGGAAGAGTTAGAAGAAACACATTGTGGTGGTTTGAGAGACTGATGAGGAGAGTGTATGTGAATAAGGTGGAGGTGGGGGGAGGAAGGGGAAGGCCAAGGATGAGATGGAGAGATGGAGTGGAGAGGTATGTGAGAGAGGGGGGTGTGAGCTGGGAGCAGGACAGTGAAATGGCAGGGGACAGGACGACATGGAGGCAATTTGTTTGTGGCCACCCCCTATGGGATTAAGGTGTCTGGCAATAGATGGATAGATAGAAAAGGGAACTGTACTTTTTTTTTGTTGATTTAGCAAAGGCCTTTGACAGAGTCCCTAGAGAGGTGGTGAAGTGGGCAATGAGAAAGCTGGGGTTGGAAGAGTGGCCGATTAGGGTGGTTATGGCCATGTACGTGGGTGCTCGCACCCAGGTAAGAGTGAATGGAGGTTTGAATGATGAGTTTTCTGTGAATGTTGGTGTGCATCAGGGGTCAGTTTTGAGTCCCTTGTTGTTTATCATGGTGCTTGAAGCCCTGTCACGTGACTTCAGAGATGGACTCCCATGGGAGATGTTGTATGCTGATGATTCGGTGTTGACTGCAGAGAATGAAAGGGATGTGAAGGAAAGATTTAGGATGTGGAGAGATGGTATGGGGCACAAGGGCTTAAGTGTAAATGCAGGTAAAACAAAAGTGATGATATCTAGGGTTGGTGGCAGTACTGTCAAAGAAGAGAGAGAATGGCCATGGGCAATTTGCGTAAGAGATGTAGTGGTATTAGAGGTACACTGCGAGATAATGCTGATTTTATGTGTGTGGTGTGTTGATGAGAGTATTTGGAGATTTTCAGACATGAAAGAATTGAATCTGCTGATGAGTCTCTTGGGTGCATGGAAGAGTTTTGTTATTTGGGAGACATGTTATGTGCTGGAGGTGGGGCTGGAGCAGCCCTGTGGCTAGGATGAGAAGTGGTTGGAAGAAATTCAGGGAGCTGTTGCCTCTCCTGACATTTAGAGGACTCTCCCTACTTGCTAAGGGGACATTGTACGCAGCATGTGTTAGGAGTATGATGCTGTATGGTAGTGAGACATGGGCAGTAAAGGAAGAGGATATTCGCAGGCTTAAACGTACAGAAATGACAATGATTAGGCGGATGTGCAGTGCGTCGCTGCGAGCAAGGCCTGGGGGGGCTGGGTTTATCAGTGGTCCCCCTGCCTGGCATAAATCCAAACTGCATCTCATCGATATTCACTCTTTCTCTAATCATACCTTCCTGAACTCTCTCCATTACTTTCATTATCTGATCTAAGAGCTTTATACCTCTGTAATTTCCCCTTTCCAGGGCATCACCCTTCCCTTTGTACACATTTACAATTACACTCTTCAGCCAATCATCTGGGACAACACACTCATATACAGTATAATCATATTTATCAGGTCAGTGACTAACCTCACCCCAGTATCTCCTGAGGCCTACAACATTTCGGCAGTCAACACAGACACACCTGCCGCCTTCCCCACCCGCATCCTGCCTATTGCCTGACTCACAGCAGCAGCGTCAATCAAAGGCCAAGGGCCAAACACTGGATCAGCTGGCTCCAAACCTTCCCTATCCCTGTCAAACTCCTCATTCAACAACCGGCTATATTGCTCTCTCCATGCATCTTTAATATCCCCACTGTTCATCACTACCCTTCCTTCATCATTCTTCACACACTGCACACCTATGTCCATCCATCCATCATCCAATCCTATGTCACCCCACAGAGAAGTGTAGGAACCCGGGGCTAGGCAAGTTGGAATTATCCC
Source organism: Birgus latro (assembly GCA_018397915.1). NCBI lineage: Eukaryota > Metazoa > Arthropoda > Malacostraca > Decapoda > Coenobitidae > Birgus > Birgus latro. The sequence continues at coordinate 6,014 of JAGKTI010033268.1, read as the reverse complement.
TCTTCACCTGATTTACCTTATTCTTCCTTTCCACATCATTTAGGTTATCAAGTAAAGTCTCTGTGACTCAGATTTTGCTCTGTATACTTTTAGCTTAGTAAACGCTAATATATACTACTGTAACATGGACCAAACCTAACACCACTGTATTTCACTTTAGAAAGCTCTGTGATGATGGCGAGGGACCTACACAGTGGCACTGACACACAGCCAGTGCTGCCTGATTATACAAACATGCCTCAATTCACTCCCTATCACACACAAGGAGGATGGCAGACTCTGGGGAAAGGACAACTTCAGCCTGCAGTCCATCTCATTCACTAACAAATTTTTAAAACACTAAGAAAATAACATTACTAAAAAATAATGAATAACTAATTAAAAAACAGTTTGCTGTGACCATGAACAGACTGGGACCTGATATGACCAAATCTCATATGCTAATCTAACCTAATCTTACAAACAACACCTGACCACATCCAACTCTGAATAACCTAACCTAACCCTAATTCAGACTAACCTTACCAAACCTCACTCACATTAAGCTGCAAAGAATTAAACTCAAAAAGATATTCCTAAATATTGTGGGTTAATGAAGGCTATATATAATCTTTCCTGGTTAAATAGTCTACTGTATGCTATAAAAAAAAGCACAAAAAAATATGAAAAAAGATATCCCTGGGTTGAGTGGGTTATACAGCACTCTAAAAACCTATCTGGGGTTATATTGTGTTGTGGGAATGGCTCAGTCTGTTGGCATGGGTAGGAGTGTGGTTCTGGGAGTAGGAAATGGATATATGATGCAGGAGAGACACTGATAACAATGAGACATCCCCAAACACATGAAAAATCACTATGCAGAGTGGAAGAGGAGTGTTATATATGGATGGTGGAGCCTTTCTAAACAATATGATATAAAACAATTGCTGCTGCCATGGAACCACACACACTCTTCCTATCCTAGAATTGCCAGCCAAGGAAGCACACACCCTTTTCTCATCCTAAAAATGGCAATCAAGGAAACACACACACTTCTCTATCTATCCATCTATTGCCAGACGCCTTAATCCCGTAAGGGGTGGCCACAAACAAATCACCTTCATGTCACCCTGTCCCCCACCATTTCACTTCCCTGCTCCCAGCTCACACCCCTCTCTCTCATACACCTCTCCACTCCATCCTTCCATCTCATCCTTGGTCTCCCCCTCCCTCTCCCCACCTCCACCTCATTCACATACACTCTCCTTGTCAGTCCCTTGTTCTCCACTGCCAAACCACCTCAATGTGTTTCTCCTAATGCTTCCTATCACATCCACATCACAACATTCCTTCACTTCCTCATTTGTCAGTCTGTCTCTCCATGTGACTCCACATGCTCCTCTCAAATAACTCATTTCCACTGCTCTCACTCTTGACTTCTGTCCTTCCAAAAGGGTCCAAGCTTCACTTCCATATGTTAGAGTTGGTATCACAATACTGTCATGTAACAACTTTTTCACTTACATGCTCACGTCCTTGTTTCTTATCACTGCTTTCAAGGAACCAGCAACCTTTCGTCCCTGTTGTACCCTTTCAAGCACTTCACCCACTAAACATCCATCCTTACTCATCACACTACCCAAGTACTTAAATGCACTCACATTTAACATTTCCTCCTCATCCAACCTCATTGTACATTCAGTGACTTCATCTTTCTCAAAGGCCATAACTTTACTCTTCCCTACATTCACCTTTAGATTCTATTTCTTACACACTCTCCCAGACCCATCCACCAAACCTTGCAGCTCCCTTTCGTCTTCAATTTAAAAACATAGCATCATCGGCAAACAACAGCACAGGGAGCTTCCAAACACTGCCCTCTCTCATTAACCCATCCTAACCCAATGACTACATTTGTAGTCCTGATTTTCAAAAATTCAGTGATTTATTGTGATATGATTGTATGTTGAAATATGGGTCCTAATCGTTTATTTGGCTCCCCTGTAACATACTGCGGCTGAGAAATTATATTTCCAGTAGTTACCCATAGGTTTAATTGCTCATAGAAATCTTTAATTTTACCAATTTTCTTTGGTGTCTTACACCATCCTGTTCAAACCTGTCTGGCAACAGCTGTAGGAGACTCCTGCACCTAGTACTCTCTCAGTCACAAGCTGAATGCCACACAAGACAGACAGGGGGGGGGGGGCAGATCACCAACTGTTCTTGTATCCTTCTCATAAGGTGAGTGTGAATTTGGAAGACTACATATGTAGTCATTGGGCTTATGACCTGTAACCACTGTGTTTCACCCATGACTATCTTTATGGTGACATTGTATTTGCATTTACCAATACATGAATGCAGGTCCTGAACATTGCAATTTATGAAATACTGCTGAATATAAAACTTGTTTCACTGTTACATCTTTATAATATTCCATTGTTATACATTCTTCATATGTGTTTTTTGACAGGATAAGGAAATGGACCAACAAACGTTTTATGGTCAAAGGATTGCATCTCATCGGTTCCTGAGGGATGCTGTACATTTCAGTGAAGATCTTGAAGGAGATGATATTGCCAATACTGGCCCACCAGCTGGTGGTGATGGCAGTGATATTGAACAACAAGATGACGATAACCTTCAAGATGAAAAGACGACGCCAGAAGAGATTGCGAGTGAAGTTGTATTTTATGAGGAGCCTGTCGAAAATGTCTGTACTAATAGTAAGAGGCAAAGAAGAGATCTACCAAAATGGAAACACAGCCATATTACTCCTCAGCAGGACCTGATTCAAGACAAACAGAGAAGTGCAAAACAGATCCTACTGAAAAAATGCCCTGACCTTGCTGCAGTGTCAGAGTGGTCTATTTTTGAAAAAGTGTTTCAGAACATGCTCAGTCATCTTGTCTGTGAGACAAATAAGTATGCTAAGAGAGACTGTAACATCCCAAGTTTTCATATATCATGTGAAGAAATGTACAACTTTCTTGGTTTGTTACTGCTTTCTGGGTACAACCTTCACACAAGTGAGAGAGATCATTGGAGAAAATCACCTGATCTATCCTGTCGGGCTTTTGCAGAAACCATGAGTCGCAATCGTTTCCAGCAGATCAAACATGTACTCCATGCAGCTGATAATCAGTCACTTGGTTCAGAGAAAATGGCAAAGATCAATCCTCTCTATGAAATTCTAAACCAGTCTTTACTGATGTTTGATGTAATTCATGAACACCTTAACATTGATGAGTCTATGGTTCTATATTTTGGAAGGCATTCATGTAAGTAATTCATAGGAGGAAAGCCAATCAGGTTTGGCTTCAAATGCTGGGTAATTGCTAGCTCCAGTGGAATGCCTTACAGGGTTACCATATATGAAGGAAAGGATGGAAAATACAGCAAAGAGACTCCTCTTGGTACTCGAGTTATGGACTGTCCCAAAGTATGTGAAAAGCCTACCTCTCACCACGTTTTCTTTGATAACTTCTTTACATCCTTTGACCTAATTTCAGAGCTGAAATCCCTTGGATACAGAGCTACTGGCACAATAAGGGAAAATCGCACAAAAGGGTGTGTAGTGAAGAGTGTAGCAGAAATGAAAACAAATGAAAGAGGTTCATTTGATTATAGATCAGATGGAGGTGTCGAGATAGTTAGATGGAATGATAACTCAGTAGTAACCTTATGTAGTAATGGTAGTGGAGTAGATCCAGTTACCCAAGCAAAACGGTGGGAGAAAAAGAAAGGACCAGTAACGATCCCCCAGCCACAGGTTTTCACATTACAACAGTGGAATGGGTGGAGTAGATATCATGGACAGAGCACTGGCAGATTACAGGCCAGCAATCAAAGGAAAGAAATGGTACTGGCCTCTGCTTGTAAATGCAGTAAACATTGCAATAGTTTACAGCTGGAGAGTTTATCAGCTGTGCACAAATGATCAAATGAAGCAAAAAGAATTCTGACGAAGCTTAGTTGCAGTAATGCTGAAGCAGTCACAGCCAAGACCAAGAGCAGAATCATTACCTGGTCCTTCTTATTCAGTCCCTGTAGAAGTCCGAACAGACAACCGAAACCACTACCCCCAGAGTTGTCCAGTAAGACGCTGCACTGTGTGCAAGAAGAATTGTAGGATTCAGTGTGGCAAATGCAATAAGTCAATGCATTTGAACAACTGCTTTCAAATATACCATGAGAAGTAGATTTTTGATGCCCTAACAATAATGTTATTTTCTCTGGATTCTTTGTTATCTAGAAATGAGGTATTTTGTTTCAAGATTTATTTATTCTACATTTTTTATGAATGATGACTTGTGCTGTATGATTACAATAAACTCTTTTTATGGAAATGTAAGTACAGTATATGTGAAAAAAAAGAGATATAATGGATTGTGAAGAAATATACTTATTACAGTATTCCATTTCTTTTTCCTTTGCTGAAGATATTAGTAATTCTATCAAGCAAACCAACTGAGAATTGTATGGGATAGTCACAAAAGTGATGTATATTTAAAGTAGCATATAAAAAAAAATCATGTAGGCTGAAAGGCCGGGTAGAGAACATATGTAGTCATGGCAATTTTGAGGACATAAAGTAATTAATCATTAAAATAGGGTAATATATCCCTTAATATGACCAATGACAGTAAAATACCTGAATATGAAAGATTAAAAAAAATATTAAGACAGGTTGGGTTTGCCTGGGTTAAGGCCACTCCAACATGCACTGCCCAACCTTGTATCTCTTTTATAACCCCATCCATATACAGACTGAACAACCATGGAGACATGACACATCCTTGTTTCAATCCAACCATCAAATGGAAAAATCCATTCAGTTCACTATCCACATGCACTGCAGCCTTAGCACCCTCATACATACTCTTCACAGCATTCAACAACTTCCCATCCACTCCATATATTCTTAATACCTTCCACAAACCTTGTCTATCCACCCTGTCATATGCTTTCTCCAGATCCATGAAGGCTGCATACAACTTCTTGCCCTTCTCTAGAAACTTTTCCACTAAGGATCTAAGAATGAATATCTGGTCTACACAACCTCTTCCCTTCCTAAAACCTCCCTGTTCTTCTCCAACTAATTCCTAACTCTGTCAGTAAGTTTTTTTTTTTTTTTAATGCAAGGAAGAAGGAACCAAAGGCCATGGGCGTGCATACTATTCCTTCCAAGAAAAAACAAAAACAATACAAGAGAGAGCCAAATTCAAGATCTATTCCTTTTGAGATGCCTGGACACACTGCGTTTGAAAGACTGGAGATTATAGGAAGTAGGCAATACAGACAGAGGAAGACAGTTCCAGAGTTGACCAGTTGCATAAAGGAAGGACTGGGAGTGCAATGAAAACTTCCCGCTGGATATTAGTCAAAATATGCACTACATTTCACCCCACAGTACAAACAGTGTGCAACTACTATACTGTGATCCCTTGGTTACTCCACGTACTGGTACTGAACATGGTACATGATACAAAAATTAAGTGAGAACAAAAGCACAGAACCTACGGGATTTATCCTAATTGGTACCAGGTATGTAGTGGTAGATGGTGGCAACCATCATCCACTCACTTGATGTAGTGCTGCCTACTTCTTCCTTAGCCTTTATCATTCTTTTTCTGTGCCTGCCCTCCTTTCTTCCTATTTCTCCTATATTTCCTGTCACTTCTTACTGTTTTTCTTTCCTTTACAGGTTGCATTACACTGAGTGACAAGCCAAATGGTTTCCTGTATGCCAAGAAACCATTTACAACGCTGGGTGGTAACCATATAACCAAACCATACGTGCTCCCTACGTGTCAACAAGTGGGTTGGTGGAGGGTTAGTGCCCCTCCCCGTAAAATAAATAACTCAAAGTCAAATGGCCACCCCTTACGGGATTATGGTGTCTGGCAATAGATAGATAGATAGATAGACAAACCTAGTGGTTTCCTATAAGCCAGGAAACCTATTACAAAGCTGGGTGGTAATTATATAACCAACCAATACATGTTCCCTACATGTCAGAAAGTGAGTTG
>JAGKTI010033266.1:0-11714 GCA_018397915.1 Birgus latro | reverse complement strand
TGTGTGTGTGTGTGTGTGTGTGTGTGTGTGTGTGTGTGTGTGTGTGTTTGTGTGTGTGTATGTGTCCTTGCGTGCGTGCGTGTGTGTGAGAGGGAAAGAGAGAGAAAAAACTTACATGCCCATATGCGTAAGCGCGTGCGTGCATTAATATGTCCTAGCATCACTGAGTCCATGCATCTGTGTGTGTGTGTGTGTGTGTGTGTACTAGTATGTGCGTGTATCTGTGAGCATATGCATCATTGCGTGCATGTATCTGTTTTTTTTTTTTATGTGTCCGACTCTGGGCATAGGCTTCACAGCCTGCTATCAAGGCCCAGTCGTCCTCCTACAATCTACATGTCACCACTTCGTGCTCGTATCTGAGTGTGCCTGTATCAGTGCCTGTGTGTATCAGTGCCTGTGTGTATGTGTCTGTGCGTATCAGTGCCTGTGTGTATCAGTGCCTGTGTGTATCAGTGCCTGTGTGTATCAGTGCCTGTGTGTATCAGTGCCTGTGTGTATCAATATCAGTGCCTGTGTGTATCAGTGCCTGTGTGTATCAGTGCCTGTGTGTATCAATATCAGTGCCTGTGTGTATCAGTGTCTGTGTGTATCAGTGCCTGTGTGTATCATTGTCTGTGTGTATCAGTGCCTGTGTGTATCATTGCCTGTGTGTATCAGTGCCTGTGTGTATCAGTGCCTGTGTGTATCAGCGTGCCTGTGTGTATCAGTGCCTGTGTGTATCAGTGCCTGTGTGTATCAGCGCCTGTGTGTATCAGTGCCTGTGTGTAACAGTGCCTGTGTGTATCAGTGCTTGTGTGTATCAGTGCCTGTGTGTATCAGTGCCTGTGTGTATCAGTGCCTCTGTATCAGTGCCTCTGTATTAGTGCCTGTGTGTATCAGTGCCTCTGTATCAGTGCCTGTGTGTATCAGTGCCTGTGTGTATCAGTGCCTGTGTGTATCCGTGCCTCTGTATTAGTGCCTGTGTGTATCAGTGCCTGTGTGTATCAGTGCTTGTGTGTATCAGTGCCTCTGTATCAGTGCCTGTGTGTATCAGTGCCTGTGTGTATCAGTGCCTCTGTATCAGTGCCTGTGTGTATCAGTGCCTGTGTGTATCAGTGCCTGTGTGTATTAGTGCCTGTGTGTATCAGTGCCTGTGTGTATTAGTGCCTATGTGTATCAGTGCCTGTGTGTATCAGTGCCTGTGTGTATCAGTGCCTGTGTGTATCAGTGCCTCTGTATTAGTGCCTGTGTGTATCAGTGCCTGTGTGTATCAGTGCCTCTGTATTAGTGCCTGTGTGTATCAGTGCCTGTGTGTATCAGTGCCTGCGTGTATCAGAGTTAAGGTATGCATTTAATGATGATGATGATGACGCCTGTGATGGTGATGGTGTTTGTTTTTTTTATATGTTCGACTCTGGGCATAGGCCTTACAGCCAGCTATCAAGGCCCAGCAGTCCTCCTACAAACCATGCACCTCTACATGTCACCACTCGGCGCTAACACCCACCGTCCATATTGAATACATGCTAGGGCTGTCCCACACAGAACTGGTGTACTGCGGTATTTTTGCTACATGTCGGCGGGTCTTCTGGTAGATCAGTAAAGTGGTGGTGGTGTGGTGATTTTGATTTTGATGATGATGATTACTAGTTTTTTAAATCTGGGACCTTTTATGTTATCCTGGAGTATTCTGTACTCTACTCCTTTCATCTTAACTTGGCCCAGATTTTCGTCCTTTTGCAGCTTATTTCACGCGTCTCAGTAGCGTCTTTGACATAGCACTTCAGTGTGACTAGCATAATATTCTATTGTTACAACTCAGCATTCGAGATGAAGAGATTGCAATTATAGGCCATTTTAGAATAAAATGAGCATGGTGATGGGATGGGATGGAGGAGGGAGTAGAGAGGCATACGAGAGAGGGGGTGTAATTTGGAGGGAGACCAGCAAAATGGCAGGGTACAAGGCGACATAGAGGCGATTTGTCTGTGGCCACCTTTACGGGATTAAGGCGTCTGGCTATAGATAAGACAATGAGGGCCATAGATATAGGTGACGATACACTCCTATTAAAATTATAGCCATTTCCCACATTCACTACAATTTCTTTGGCCATGGCGCATCCTGGCTGACCGTAAGATATCCCCGTGTCTAATTTCTTCACCTTAATGGCAAAAACAGCAAAACCCAACACTTGCAGCAAGAGGAGAGGCCTACACACAATCGCCACCCCTAACCAGCAAAACGACGTCTATTGCCCTCACCTTTTGGATCTGTTTGACCTATAACACTTCCTGGTTCGTAGCATGATACCTCTGTGTCCTATCTGAATCATCTTAATGGCCAAAAAAGCGAAAATAACCCCCAAACCGTAAAATTTACTACTTACATCAGGATAGGGAATCGTCGCAACCTCACCCTTGTATCGCTAGGCGGCCACTGGCTGACCAATGGAATGCCATGCTTGTCCAGCCCAGAAACTTGTGTGAAACTTTACCCAACTACTTTTACAACCACTAGAGGGCACGGAGACCTCTCTCATCTTCGGGGTAACTCTAGTATTTTATTCCAGCTAATACAAAGGCTATTATCCACCTGGGAGCTATTTATAAGTGTCTGAGAGCGTTAATGCTGTAAATATTAACCCTCCAATGATCGTGACAACTCTCGTATACTTTTCCATTAAACTCCAGACGATTTTATTCAGCTGAGATTGGGTCATAGGAGCCTGAGTGCATAAGAGAAAACAGTCGTACAGGAAACATCAGGGACTGTAGCAATCAAAGTCAGAAATTGTATTTAGATGTTTACCATACTCTAATCACTTTTACTTTGCCTAATATTGCCATCTTCTCACCTTAAATGCTAATCTGTAACGATACATCAACACTAGAATATAGTACTATGCTCTCTTTTCCCTAACTGGGACTAAAATTACTATCTCTCCATCTTGAATGCTGAGTTGTAGCAATAGATTAACACCAAAACATGATGCTAGTCACGAAGAAGTGTTATGTAAACGATGTAGAGTCATAACATTGTCATTTCCTGGCACTGGGCTACGTGAAATGAGCTGCAAAAGGATGAAAATCTTGCCTGTGTTAGAGCAAGAACGGTATAGTCGCGAAAAGATGTTACGGAATGGATATAGAGCTTCACTTTAATTTGGCCTAAAATTGCCAACTCTCCATCTTTAATTCTGAGCTGTAACAAGGGCCTGACATTAGAATATGATGCTAGTCACGAAAAAGTGCTACGCGAGTGATGAAAAGCAGAGGTATTGTCTTCTGTCTGCAATAAGCTATGAGAAAGAAGTAGCAAAATGAAGATCTCAGCCATGTTAAGTCTGATAAGCTATGCATACAGCTTAATGGAACGCTCTGATAAAAATAACAGCTAAAAACTCATTCTACAACTCTCTAGCACCTTTTCCTTAGCGACTTATTTTTCTTATTACACCTTACTCTCCTCCTGTGCTGTATAAATCCTTCAAACTTTGCCACAGTCTGCATAAATAACGTACAAAAGGATATTAACCAGCCTTGTCCAAAAATAAATCGCTCAGGAAGTCTTTGCCTGACTGGTGGGAGGGTACCTTTGTGTTACCATGGCACCCTCTCAAACCACCACAGCTACATACACACATTTCTCCACCAGCAAGTTCCATTAGAGAGTATTGTGTGTGTGTGTGTGTGTGTGTCTCACGACAATGCTCCGCTAGACACCCACTCCACCCCACCACCAAACACCTTTTTTCACTTCATTCCTTGCCATATAAAACTTTAATATTCATAGGTCTCTTAAAAATTAGGTCCGTGTATGACCATAGTTTGATGAAAAAACGGCAATAGTGGCATTAAATATGAGTACCACGATGTTTTTGTTGAAAGAATATTCTCCATGGTAACTAACGCAAAAACTAAGTAACGAAATCGGCTTCATACAGACTGTTGGATGGAATTATCCGCATTCACTCGCATCTTCAGTTCCAAGGCAAGTGCTGTAAGGACTTCAAGGTAGCAACTTGCATTATGGAGCTGTTCAACACAGCAAGCATGTATGGCACTACAGACCAGAATGATGAAACATGATGTTCTTACATACTTCAACTCATATATTCAGTGTCTTACAAAAGGTAAGTCTTAATACATTTTACATTTATTTTATTTATTTATTTATCTAGCTAGGTATTGCGTTTTGGCATATAGCCCCTAAGTGCCATTATTTTATTAGTGTTTTATTTCATTATTTATTGTTGTTGTTTTGTACTACCTATAATATTTTCGCATTTGGCCGAATTTTTCTGAAATTTGGCCGGAACTGGTAAAAGTTTGGCCGATTTGGCCGTGAGTTTGGGCGAGATGTGGCCATCAACTCTTATCAACACCTGGCAACCCTGCCTCGTTGCTGCGTAATCAGTTTCAAGATGGCAGTCAGGAAGTAAGTGCAGCTGCGCTTCGCTGCTCTTGTGTCGGCTTATTTATAGGAAACTAATGATTGTAGTGCATGTATTCGGCGGAGAGATATTAGAGGAGTGTTTGTAGAGAAGGCTGGAAGCAAGAATAAGATGGAGTAAAGAGGAATTATTGCAACAAATGGAGATAGAGGACAGGGGCGAGGAGTGGGGAACGCGTGGTGTTCCTTTGACGGTAAGCAAAAGAACCCCTCTTTTTTCTTTTCATTTAATCTTATAGCTATAATTAGGGCTGCCAGCGAATAAATTAGGAACGTGCAAATAAAATGGTTTAGGAAGGAAAGAATTTAAGGTTAGAGGCATCAACTAGTGATGTGGCAAGTGAATTTCAGACGAAGCAGCTTTTTCAGTACTGTCGCCGTGTTGCAGTAGTTCAAGTGCATTTGGAAAGCTAGAACTGTGAACCCAGTGGACTGCAGACTGAAGCAGGCCCTCTGCAGTCCACCATCCTCTTTGGGGGATAGGGAGTTGAGGGAAATGTAACCGGGCAGTGGAGCCTCGTAATTATACTAATGGTTTCATAAAAGGGAAAGGCATGATGGTACTGACGGGTTATCGGTTAGAGTTGGTTCAGCTAGGCTTGAATTGAATGTATTATGTATAGTATTCCATAATTTATTTTCGAAACATGATAAACAGGCTAATTTTTATATGAATACTGAGAACCGGTTTACAAAGGTAAATTTCATAAAACCTTGCCCTACAAGTAAGCTAACCCAATTACGGGATTTTTTTTTTTTCAATTGCACTTTTGTGTAAATGCATATTAGGGTAATTTCTGCCAAACCAATAGCTCAGTTTTTGGCGGCCATCTTCATTTCTACTCATGGCGAGAAATCTATCCCAGGGGGCAGATGCCGCAACCAATTACAGCGCGCGTTTCATGCCGTTTTGTGTCTGGACCAATCACGGCTCTTGAATTTCCTCCTTGGCGCGCGCGGAAAATTTAAATTGTTCTCACCAAAGCTATCCATGATTTGTTAATTTTCATAAGCAGACATGGCTGACATTAAGAACTTAACTTTAATTCCCTTAATATAGCGCAAAATAAAGAAAAATATAAAATTCCCACAATGCAGCAAGGTGCCTGTCCCATCCAGCTCCCTGCTGTCTTAGCCTAATTCTCTCATCCCTTCCCACTTCTTCACCTCTACTTTTTCCTCCACTCCTTGAACTTAACCACCCTTTCACTGAATCTGTTCAAGGTAGCTAACATTACGGTAATGCTAACAGTCCCAGATTTTCATCATGATATTACGAATTTAGGTTCATCCCGTCGTGCTGTAAGGTTGGGGAGATGGGGAGCTCACGTAGTCCAGTGACATATTTCCACTTTTTTCTAATTACTTAACGACGATCTTGTTCAGCTTAGATTTTATTTCGAACTAGAGGAGTGAGATGCAACCTTCATTAACCCCCGCACAGCTCGAGGTCAGCCCAAACAATAAAGTCTCCTGCTGCGTCATCGGATTGAAGGGATAAGAGGAAAACTGACGATCTCATATTACCCTTTTGAAGATAAGGGCCCTAGGCTAGGCTATAGAAGTCCGGTGCATTAACCCATTAGCCTGATGCAACCTATTTTTTTTTTTATTACGCATAGATAATTGATAGAAGCGGAATTGGACGGTTCCCATTAACCCATTATTTACTTGATGCCCCCCTAGGCTAAATAAAATCGTGTGAAAATTAGAAGAATTAATTTAAAAACGTGTTATCAGATTGAAAGAGTTTTTAGGCTAGATGACAAGCGTTGGTAGAATTACGTAACCTCCCAAAAGTCACGTCTTTGATCGAACGTGTGCAAGGGCGTTATATTATTTTCGAGAACTATCCAGTTACCGTTTAGATAATTCAGTTTTGTCATATTAGCACTTGAATAATACCCACAAATTAACCACTTTCTAAAATTTCTAAACTTTAAAATGAGAGTCTTTAGGCTAGCATTCACATGTTGAAAGTTTGACATTGTTTTACTGAAGTGAAATTCATTTATTGCGCCCAGCTTTGAGGAAAGATCTTAAACATGATAGCTGGTACTAAGGTTAACCATTCAATACTACTGATACTACTACTACTAGTGTACTACTACGACACAACTGAAACTACTACTACTACTACAACTGTTATTAATACTGTATTATTATTATTATTCCAGCTTGCACCTCACTTGGTTTAAGGGAGTTTTAGAACTGCATCACTACTAGAATAAAATAGTCTCCTGGTGGGAAGTTGCATAAAATGGAAATAAGTGATCGTATTGGGGGGTTAACGGTTAGATTTTGTCCTGCTAGGCCATATTGGTAAGGTTTCATGTTATTGACATCGAAATTGCCGTTCTGAGTAACAGTCTGAACTTGGTACGTTTATCAGGGAGTATAAAGAAATGTAAGGATAGTGTACCTTTATAATATTGGGGCATAATTTCAAAAGCAAGGCATATCACACGAGAGTATTTTCCCCATGCTTAATAATTAATATAAGCACATTCTCTAAATAACGTGGTTTGGTTTTCTATGGTAAATTAAGTGCAAATGCTTAACTGATTAATTTTTGGTTTAAGCAAGGGCTCCGTCAGCATCCTGCATGAATTTCAAAAAGGCGCGAAATTCATACCCAGAGCTCGTGCCGCGACCAATCACAGGGCTCGAGGGTGGATATGGGGAGATAGGATTCCATGGGTAAAAAAAAGGGGGGGGGGGGGGGGAGGCGGGGGGCGTATTACGAATCAGACTATAGGATTCTTATTCCTTCTCGTTACTTTGCATACCGCACCTCAACATTCTCTTGTATGATAATATCGTTTTGATACGTAGGTAGCGATGCTTCAGTAAACACACGAGGATGTTAGTATGTTTAGAATAAATCGCTGAGGAAGGAATGTGTTAGGATATTTGCCAAAGCCACTGCCTGAAGTGCTGTGTCACCGTTGTAATCATCTATGGTTTCTGGGCAGTGAAGTAAGAAGTGTATAGCAGGGCGCCCATGCACAGGTGTTGAGTAGTTAGTTGAGTAGTAAGTAGTACCGGGTAAGTTCATAAAAGTTAGCATATCTTGCAGTTCATTTGACACCAGAACTACCGTACGAAAATTACCATTATTTCCACAAGGGGCGTAAATTTGTTGTCCCCATCTTGAGTGTTGTTCTAAAACGAGAAATAAACCATAGAATACAATGATAGCCAAGCATTTCTATGAAGCGTATGTTGAGCCATAGAGCCATAGCATTTTCTTTTCTGACTTTGAGCTGCGGAAAATGGGCTGCAAAATGGCGCCAGTTCTTGAATATTCTGTTCATAGAGAAAATGCTAGAATATTGAAGCTGATCACAAAGTTCTCTGATGAACCGCAATATCGTTTTGTGTCCTTGAGCAACGGGAAACGTAAAATGAAAATGTAGGTACCTAGTGATGGGTCGTGTAAGCATTCTTTAACGGTTAAGATTGATTCTGTTATGCTTGACTGGCGTGTAAAGTTTGAACAAGGTTCCTTTATTAACTGCAGAATTACGCAATTTTTAGGTAAAGCCCTTAAATCCGATGACTTTTTCGTTATGCTTGCTGTCTTCGGCGGCAGGTTAAGGAGAGGTTGGTTAGTGAACACTAAGTAGAGTGTACCAGTAAGCAATATACGTCATCGGACTGAAGGGATTAAAATGTTATAGCCTAACTTAGAGGAAAATACTGGTAGAATATTGAATGCTATAAGGATTACACAATTTTATTCTATCAGTCATGCGTCATTAAGGATTTTGTAGTGAACTTATTATTTCTTAGGTAACTTTAATCAATACTAGTATCGGCAGTTAGAACAAATCCTGGAAACAGACTGCTTTGTCCGCCGCTGCTGCAGACGGTTGGCGTTCAATTCAAACCGAGGGTAGTCGTGCCGCTACCAATCAGGGCGCCCGATTCATATCCTATCCCCGAGGCCATGCCGGGACCAATCACTGGTCTTGTTGCATTCCGGGAATCCGTGCGCCGACCAATCACAGCGCGCGATGCATCTCCCTTTGGTCCAGGCGCGGGAGCTTATCCCCTCGCGCGGAAAGTGCGCCATTAGTCTCCTTGTCGTCGTAATGAGTGTGCGTTGTCCCCTTTGACTGGGTAAAGTAACCGGCTTTGCCCTTTGCCACCTGTTGTCCATTAGAACGGCCTCCAACTTGCCGCAGCCTACGAAGGGAGGATGGATGCGACCCCAGCCAACGAAAGAGATAGATGAAGTACGATGGATGATAACCGCAACCCACGAAGGGAGGATGACTACAGCGCTAACGTAAATCTGCCTCTCCACCAAAGGTGCTGCCTTCATGTTACTATATGGTAAGCATAAGATTTCGTATATTTCCATACCAGATTGTTGCGGAAATATATGTATGAAATATCTAAAGTGAAATTTACCTTCACTATGATATTATGTTGCTAGAGGATATTTTTTGTTTTTGTGTGTGTGTGTGTACTGACTCAAATGGTTTACATCTGGCTTCTGATGGTGCCTAATACCCGTTCATTTCAAGCGTGCAATACCTTTGTGAGGCAATTATTTCACCTTTACTCCAACTCGGCTGAAAATAGCTATCTTCAAATATTTCCAAGAGGCAACCCTTTCGTTTTTAAACCCCATCGCCATCTTGAATACTTAGTTAAAATAAGCTAATCACGATGGATACTTAGTTAAAATATGCTAATCACGATGGAGTACATGTAGCAGTCTTTTTGCCACAGCTGCCAAACGTTCTTTAAAAAATATTAGGTTGAAAATAAAGGATAAAATGTCATCGCTGTGAAGGTATTAAAAGGGAATATAGGTAAAGGTAAGTTTAAAGTATATTGTATAGTATTTTCTGTTAACATTCCCGCCAAAATAAAGGTAAGTTTAAAGTATATTATATAGTATTGTCTTAATATTCCCGCCAAAAACAAAATTACGAGATTTTACTCTGGAAGGTTAGGTTATGTAAACTAATTTGCGGCGAAAATGCTGTAAAGTGTCTTTTATCTTGTAATTTTGTTTTTGGCTGAAATTATAAAGTTGCTAATTGTGCATGAAGTAGTAAGTGGCCAATTAGTGTGCAGAAAAGCACTTGAAAAAAGTTGCCAGTTAAAGTGTGAAGAAAAGTTGCCTATTACATGCGAAAAATAAAATTATCGTTTCAACCCCTAACAGATCTTGATTTTTTTTTTTTTTCGGTATTTTAGACAATTAAGGCAGGCACTTCGGTTCTATTTTCGTTTCAACTAATAATGACGAGTTTTTGATTTTGTCAGTTTTCGGAAAACTACATTTCTCCATCCAGGAAATTGACACAACCATGTTGTAGACCATGTTATTCTGAATCTATTTCACTAGACATTTGTTTTCGGAAATGTATATTTAACGTAAAAATCCCATATATTATTACCTTGGTTCTCCCATTTGTTTCAAACTTTCGCGTCTGTGTTTTTCCGTCACGGCACCTCCCGAGCGTGACGTCATGCGATTAGAGCGCATGCCCGCACGTTTACGGCTAATGAAATTAAAAAATCAGCCAAAAGGTGGACCAATCAAATCATTTATAATATTAGGAGATTTTCATATTTCAAACATCCCATACTTTAGTCAGTTCCACGATGGTGTCCTCTGGCAGTGGATGTGCTGAGTGAATACGGTCATAGCTTTTTTTTTTTTTTTTTTTTTTTTTTTTTTTTTAGAATCAGCAAACTGAATTTTCTACGCAGTCACTATGTTCTGCCTTCGTCCCCGAAGTGTAAGAAGTGTGCAAATGACCTACATTATAAACAAGATCTTCAGTGGTGAGTGTAAAGAATTTGACAAGATCTTCTGTGGTGGTACTGTAAAGAATTTTAATTTACAGTACGTAAATTCAAAGGAGCGGAGCTCTCCTCCGACATTCAAGATACGGTTAGGTTGGTTTTGGTTAATGTTAGGTTTGGTTAGGTTAGGTTAATAATATGGGGGGGTCTGTAGGGTATACAGTTCAGCTCATGTCCTCGATTTTGTAACCAAAAATATTTTTGGTCAGTTTTAGTGTGATTTGAATGAATTTGACCTTCGTTTTTTTTTTTTTTCGAATTTCACTCGTTTTAGTGGTAGGCTTGGGTAGGCCTATCTCCACAACCAGTGATTTCCGACAAAAATAAAGGTCAAATTCATTCAAATCACACAAAAATTGACCAGGAAAAATATTTTTGGTTTCGAATTGGAGAAATGTAGTTTTCCAAAAATTGACCTATTTTATTCCTCAAGGATATGTTAGGTTTTCTTCAGGATTAAAATACGAATTTGCGAGAAAAATGCTATAGAAGAAGTGTCTTAGAATTGTCTAAAATACTGAAAGAAAGGTTCAGAATCTAATTGTTAGGGGTTGGAACAATAATTTTACCTTTTTTATTCTTGCTGAAGAAAAGTCCCGTTACCTGTAAAGATAAGTTTCTAGTCATGTAATAATTCCCAGTTGCGTGTGAAATTTCAACTAATGTGAAAAAAAGGTTACAGTAAAACCTCTCACATAGCACAATTGTCACTATCCACGAAACCACAGTCTTTGGTGCAAACTTCTTACCCAAATAGTTCGCGACTTTTCTTCCCCTATTTCCGTTTTCAGCCGTATATAATATGCCACGTTCTCAGATCAACGTCTTGCTCTCTGAGTATGTGGGTCTAATATTGGGTTCTAAGATGGATCCAGAGCATGCAACCAAAGGAACAGGACTTAAAGATAGGCTAACCAGTCTTACATGTATATTACCCACAAATAATTGTAATTTGACAATACAGTATGGTAGGTTACACTGTGAATTATAAGGATCTGGGTCTGGGTCTAGTGAGCTGGTGAGATAACTTCAGGTGGCATCCAGGTGTGGGAGGTGTCTTGTCAGGTGTGTGCTCTCTGAAGGGGCGCGGGACTGCTATTTTACTCTTGATCGTTGGATGAGGACTGCTGGGTGGTGTAGAGGGAGGCCTTTCACTGGAGGGGCCTTTGTTGGTGTGTCAGCCCTTGGGGCTTGGGTCAAACAGGCCTAGTAGGCACGCTTCCTTGTGCCTGTTGTTGGCTGGCCAGCTTGTCTAGGGAGGTCTCGACTGGGAGTTCTGGGGGTATCCTTCTTTGCCGTCTGTGGTCTCACTGTTGGGAGTCTGACAGGCTGCCTGCGGTCACTCCTCTCCAGGGAGCCTGTCAGAGGTTTCTTGCTGTCTCACCTCCTTCAGGAGTCTGACAGTGACTGGTGACTTAGGGGTGCTGGTTGTAATGAGTGTACCC
>JAGKTI010033265.1:837-11714 GCA_018397915.1 Birgus latro | reverse complement strand
TGAAATATGCCGTATGAGCTACTCTCGTAATATAAATGTATATAAGAAAGGAAGGGAGAAGCCTGAATGATATTTATATTCACCTGGAACTACCTAATTTATTATGTATTGTCTAGATTTCCTACGACTTATTTCTTAGCATATACATTAGCAGCTGACATTTTCAACTCTTGGCTAGCAAGATACGTATTGTACACAGTCAGTTCGCTCTCGTCCTTCACGGTGAAATCACGTCACAGTAGCGCCCCTCCATTTCTGCCCCTTTTGCGCCCATTATAAAAGGCCCTGTGACCTCTACCCCTACTAAACATCGTGTGGGAAACGGTAAAGGAATGTAGATATATATAAGTGTAATAAAGTACTAGAAATAATAAAAGTGTGAGTGTGTATATGAGTAAGAAATGACAGAATACCAGTGGCGAATTACCGCGATTGGGAGGCTCATATGCACTCGTATTTTACATTGCTTTCACAGTGTTTTTTGGGGGGGAGTATGGATTCCAAACCACTTGGAAATCATTGAATAGTGTTTCTAGTGTTAATATCTGGCAGTGGTATTCATATTACGGGAAGTGTAAAGTGGAGACTTAGTTACCCAACTTCAGAAGTCTCCACAAGTCCTACAGTAGTAGACGAGTGCTAAAAAAAAAAACATCCCAGGAGAAAGCTGAAGGTATGTGCCATTTGCAAATTTAATTATAATATTCTAGGACTAATAATTGATTTTTGGCAAATATTTTTACAAAGTCAGTCGGAGAGCAAATATCCCCATGGGATGGGCACGGCACTCCTCCGACAACCCCAAGGTTTAAGGGTTAAGGGTTGGGCAGTGCGGCGTGTAATGCAGCGTAGGAGTGGTGGTGTGGGCGAAAAGGTGAGATGATGCAGCAGCGGAGGTAGTGGAGGCAAGTGTGGAGAGGGGGAAGGGGGGCAATAAGGCAGCGGGTGAGGCGGAGGGGATGAGGGATGATGTAGAGGAGGATGAAGGTGTGAGGTATAGGGAGTAGAAGTCAGAGGGAGAGGTGGGGGTTGTGGTGGGGGGGGGGGGAGGAGGTGGCGTAGCCGGGGGATTCAGGGGGCGGAGCGTGTGGGGTGTGTCTGTTGCGCAGGGCCTCACATGTCTATTGCAGTAGGTGCGGTAGGTGTGGTGATAACTGATCGTGACTTGATACGGATTGGGGACTTGGATAACTGTATAGGATCGTGTGAAGCAAGGGGCCAGTTTATGTGGGGTTGGAAGTTGGGGCACTATCACTGTCTCCGGGCTTGTGGGGGTTGTTGGGAGCGACGTTCGGTTTCAGGTCTTGTTGTTTTTGTAGGTGGTGTAACCTGCTTCTTAGGTAGTAAAGGGGATTGGACGCTGGGGACGTGGGGGGTCTGAGGTGATATCTAAGGGGTAGGAGAAGCGAGGCTTCCCCAGAGATACGTTTGTGGGGAGAAATGCCGTCCTCTTGAGTGCAGAAATTTAGTCCCCACTGCACGAATTTTACGTGGGCAAGCCAGTCTTCATTTTTAGTTTAGTAAGGAGAGGAGTGAAAAATCTGGAACCCGAAAATGGTAGCGAGTTCATGCCATATTTTCCCAGTGAATTCGGGCACATTGTCAGAATATAGTGCCAGCGGGATGCCAAAATAGAGGAAGACGTGGCGGACGAGGGCTTCAGCTGGTGCTACGGCATTTTTCTGTTTTCTTTTTTTGTAATAACCAAACAGAGGAATGGAAAGCAAATGAATTAGAAAAAAAAAAGATCCATACACCATGTTACTGGTGTCCTCCATTCATGAAATATCTGTAACAGTTGGACTTGAACAACTGTAGATTGAAATTTGGAGGGAAACAACTCTGAGGAAGCGATTTCCAGAGAGATGCAGTTCGGGGAATGAAAGAATTCTGATAGGCGGAAGTTCTGCAATATGGGAGTGTGACATTCCAGTCATGAGCGCTTGCAGATGCCCGTGTAGCACGAAGCAATGCATGGAGAGGTGGCACAATGGACGCAACTTCGTCTGAGCATTTGCCATAAAAACATCTGTAAAATAATGCAAGGGAGGCAACATTCCTTCTTACTCGTAGGGGAGGTAAATTATTTGTAATACAAGGGTTACTAATAATTCCAACACCTTTCTTCTGAATTTTGTCTAGTTGTTTTAATGCAACCTTTCCACATCCATTCCACAAGGGTGAGCAATATTCAAGCTGAGAGCGCACATGACTTTTGTAAATTATAGCTATCCGCTCGTCGGTGAAGAAGTTACGGACACTGTATAATAATCCATGTTTCTTTGAGGTGGTTTTAGCAAGTGATCTAACATGAGAGGTCCAGCTGAGGGCACTGTTGAGACGCTGAGAATTTCAGTACTTTTGGAGAGGGGAATATCAGTAGCATTGGAGGTAATATATGAATCAGACAATATCTGTCTCTTAGTAAATTGTATATATTTGGTTTTACTAGCATAGATAAGTCTTGATTTACGTAGATGGCTGTGCTGAGTTGAGAATTAGAGATATCAGACTTTGTACATGGGTGTCTGAGTGTGAATGAACTTTGAAGTGTTGAGTCGTCTGCATATGAATGTATGGGATTGTGGGTGACAGATAAGAGATCATTAATATGAACTAGGAACAGAGTTGGTGCCAGAACTGACCCCTGTGGCACGCCGATGTTAACTGAGTGGAAATTGGAATATACATCATCCACTATTACTCTTATTTTTCTGTCGCCGAGATATGAGGCAAGCAAAGGAACAAAAGACGTTAGTCCACAGCAAGGGTGTTTGGACAGCAGGGAATGATGCCATACTCTGTCGAAAGCCTTGGAAATATCAAGGGCTACTGCGTAAGTTTCTCCATATAGGTCGATTGATTGATGAATGTTATGAGTCAGGATATTAAGTATGTCAATGGTGGATCTTTCGTGGTGAAAACCATATTGTTTATCGCTAATTAAGTTGTTGGATTCGAGGTGTTTAACTATGTGCTTATTGACTAACATTTCGAATACTTTACCAAGAGATATGACAGCTATTGGTCTGTAATTAAAGGGGTCAGAGGAACTTCCTTTCTTTAGAATTGGGTGGATATTGGCTTCTTTCCATGAATTGGGGAACGAACAAGTACGTATGCATAGTCTGAATAGTTTAGCAAGAACAGGTGCAAGTTCTGGAGAACACTTTTTCAAAACAAATGGAGGAATTCCATCTGGGCCTGGAGGTTTATTGGTAGGTAAAGTGTCTAGGATGGATTTTACATATTTTGTCTGTATTTTAAGTGGGACAATTTCGGGAGAGTCAAGTTCTAGTACTGGGACGTTCTGGCTGACTTCCTCCAAGGTAGAATTTCTGGCAAATGTGCTGACAAAGATATTTGCTTTCCTATGTGGGTCATTTGTAATGTTAGTGGAGGAATGGATGATGACTTGTTAAAGTTATTACTGAAAAAATTGAGTCGACCAAGATATTCTATTGTCATTAGGGTTGATAAGTAGTTTTGATGCTTGATTATGAAGAAAGTTTGATTTAGTGAGATTTATTACAGCTTTTGCATGGTTTCTAGCAATTTTGAATTGACAGAGTGATTCAGATGTTTTTTATTTTAAGTAAGTGTTGTATGCTAATGACTTTTGGGCACTTGCTCTTGCACAGCTGCTATCAAACCATTTTGGAGAATTCGATCTTTTAGTGAACTGCTGACTTGGTATGAACAAATCCATACCAGCTAGTATAAAGTCACTAATATGGGACTATTGGGTAGAATTGGCATCACTAGAAAAGAAAGACTGCCACAGAATGTCACTAAGATAATTTCTAAATCCATCCTAAGTTTGCGCTATCAAAGTGCCATCGGGTCAGAACGGGGAGGTTTCGGGGGGCTAACTAATAAGGCTTTGATGAGATTGTGGTCAGAGGATCCAAGTGGTGCCAATACCTCTATCCTGTATTGATCTGGATTGTTTGTCAGGAATAGAGCCAAGATATGGGAATTATGGTCAGGATTATCTGGTATTCTGGTTGGTTGCTTTACCAGCTGCGTGAGATTAAACGATTCTGCAAACAGCTCACACTCTAGACCAGCATCATTAGTCCTGGCAGAATGCAATAACCATTCAACATTATGTATGTTAAAATCACCCAAAATGGTAATTTCGGTATTAAGCGCAAGGTTGAGGTTACTCAACTGCGTGGATGTTGAGTCAAATACACTGGGTTCTGAAGAGGCATTGGGGGAGCAATACACTACACAGATATATTTGGTAATATTTAGATAATTTAGTTTGTACGATGAGTAATCAAAATTGGATGAAGTGAAGTTTAAGATAGTATCTACTGCATATTGAGATTTAATATAACAGCAGGTGCTGCCCTTGTTACGAAAGTTTGTGAGAAGATGGTAACCGGGAAAACAAAATGGGGATATTTCAGTATGGGGTGAGATTTGTGGTTCTGTGAGGAATAGGGCCAGAGGGGATATGGAGTGTAGGAAGAAATGAACTGAATTTAGGTTGGTCCAGAGGCCACGGATATTTGTAAAGAATAAGGCTGCACCTTCACTTTTCTGCCGACGAGCAAGATTGGAAATTGAAACGGTCGCTGCCGGCACAGTCGCATGATGGCGACCGGGAGGACCCTGTGCCGCCAGCCCAACCCTGTCGGTGGTTGCAATCCGAGGTACCACCTCTTTAAACATCATTACTGCAGCGGCCATTCCTAAGGGGAGTGTGAAAAGAAGGTGTGGTATCTTATGTGCATATAGTGTGGTGTAGACAGTTGAAGATAAAGGTATTAAGACAGTATGCTGGCCTACTCTTTGTGTAAATGAGGCACTGAAAATGTCCAGCAAAGGGAGATGGTCAGGATCGAGTTCTGAGGGCTTGTGAAACGGGAGTTCCAGCTCTCCCTATCACCAGCCTGCAATCCACCTCGGGAGTACTGCCCTTGTCGATTGGTGTTCTTTGGCTGGACATGCAACGAGGAATTTTGAGTAGCTGTCTATGAGCGTAATTATGTATCGGTAGCCGGGTTTTGGTGGTAAGGGGCCTACTACGTCCAACCAGAATTTGCCAGGGTTTATGAGCTGTGATTTTGCTGGTGGGGCCGGGTGTGCGGGTGATGTCCTTCCCGAGGGTGCAGGCCCGACAGGCTTGAACCACTTGTTGGGCCAGGTTGGAGGGGCTTGGGGTCCAATAGATATCTCAAAACACTTGTAGTAGTTTTTTGGTGCCCAAGTGTATTCCGTTGTTAAAGTGGAGGTGGGTCAGGGTGTCAGGTGTCAAGGGCGGTTTCTGGGTTGAGCACGATGTGGCCTGTTTGTGTGAAAAGGTGATCGCTTTGTTGGTGGAGCTTGGTAAAAACGTGGGCTGGTATCCAGTCGGGTCGATTACGATTTTGCTGTCGTTGCACTAGCTCTGGTTCTGGGCGGATGGATTGTCCCAGCAGCTGGGATAGAGCGTCGGCATTTGTGTGGGTTTTCTGGGGCAGTAGGTGATTTCATAATAGAAATCTTCTAGCATCTCTCTCCATCTGATGAGCTGTGCATTTTGCGTGTTGGATTGGCTGAGCCACTGGTGTGATTGATGGTCTGTGATGATGGTGACTTTAGTGCTGGACAGGTAGGACCAGAAGTGCTCGAGGGCCCAGGCTGTCCCGATGCACTCTCGCTTAGTGGCAGCATAGTTTCTCTCAGCTTGGTTGAGAGTTCAGCCGGCACAAGCAATAATATGCTCTCGTCCTTCCTGTACTTGGGCCAGGACGGCGCCGATCACTACTAGCAAGACGTCTGTGTATAGGCGAAACAGTAGGTTGTAATCGTGGAAGGCAACGATTGGGGTGGTGATAAGCTTGGTTTTTAAGGTGCTGAAGGCCGCAACTCGTTCTTCCGTCTATATGAAAGATTCACCCTTTTTAATTAGGTCGTGGAGGGGCTTACCGATGTCGGCGAAGGCCTTCACAAACCTTCGGTAGTAGTAAGTTAGTCCCAAGAAAGCTCAGACTTCGTGGTAGGGGAAGATCCGCGATGGCGCGGAGTTTGTCGGGATCAGGGGCAATTCCTTCCTGGGAGATGATATTCCCCAGGAAGGCAATGGAGTGTGCCGCCAGGACGCACTTCGATGGTTAAAGTTTTAGCCCAGTTTGTCTAATTCGCTGGAAAACTTGCTTGAGGCGATGGAGGTGGCCAGCCCAGGTCTTGATGAAGACGATGACATCATCTAAGTACGCTAGGCAAGTCTCTCACGTGAGGCCTCTAAGGACACACTCCATGAGACACGAGAAGGTGGCAGGGTTGTTGTAGAGTCCGAAGGGCAGGACATTAAATTCATAATGCCTCCCATTACTGGTGAAGGCGGTTTTCCCTCTGTCGTCGGAGTGTGCCGGGACCTGCCAATAACCTGATTGGAGGTCAAGGATGGACAACCAAGATGCTCCATATAGGGAGTTGAGGGAGTCATCTATTCTGGGTAAGGGCGTGGCGTCCTTGGTGATGACGTCGTTGAGCCGTTGGTAATCCACACAGAATCTCATTGTTCCGTCTTTCTTTTTCACTAGTACAGGGGGGGAGGACCAAGGGCTGGTGGAGGGTGAGATGATGCCAGCATCTATCATTTCCTGGACCTGCCATTCCTCCTCAGCTCGCTGGTGTTTTTTTTTGCCGGGATTGTTGGCGAATCAGTGGTCCCTCGGCGTGGATTTTGTGGGCCAGGACAGTGGTGTAGCCTATATCCGTCAGTCCTGATGCGAATAAGTCCTGGAAGTCCAGGAGTAGGTGGTGCAGGGGGTCTGCTGGGGGGGGAGAGAGGGGGGGGGTAGGGGGGGTACGAGGGGGGGGCGAGGAGGTGTACAGGACTCGGCCTCCTCCATCTCTCCCACCACTAGCCCTTTGGGTAGGGTAAGGGGTGTGGTGGAGACGTTGGCAATGCACACCGTATCGCGATGGAGGGGGAGGAAGGTGGGGGAGAGTAGGCAGGAGGAGAGGGCTCCAGGGGGTAAAGCGGGGGAGAAGAGAATGGGGGTTCCTGATGGCCTGTTTAATTGTAACCAGGCTTCATGATGAGGGGGAATGGTAAAAGCGGAAGGTGGGGGTGGGGAAGGAGGGGGGGATGTAAGGGGTGGGGGTGGGGATTGGGGCTGGGGAAGAGGGGGCATGCATGTGCAGATGGGCTGGGGGCTGGAGTCCGGAGGTTTGTTGAACTGGAGTCGACGCCCGTAGCAGTCGATGCTTGTCCAGAGTTTCTGAAGGTCCAGCCCCAGGTATCTGTCATACACACGGCAGGAGGAGTTAAAAATAATGAATTGGTGTAATGCAGAGACGTTTTTGTGAGTGTTTGCACGTAGGGCCCGAGCCTCCCCACATATGGGCAGGGGGCCATCCCCTGCATCCACAAGGTGAGCTGAGGTGGAGAAAAGCGGGCCGAAGGTCAAACGGTGATGGGAGTAAAAATGACTATACAGGCAAGATCTAGCAGCTCCCGCATCGACTAGCAGCCTCGCCTTTACCCAATTCAGTCCCATCTTCTTATTCTGTAGACTGGGGGGCGATATTTCTGTGAGGTGGCCACCGTCTCCGTGGGGAGGTGTGGGGGCAGTCCTAAAAATCCAACTGCTGCAGCGTGTAGGCGTCCTCGGGTTCCCTCTCCCTAGGGTCTAGGTAGGTGTCCGTAGTGGGATCGCCCTCGGCACCCTCGTCGTCAAGGGACGAGACCTTACGGCGCCCCTGAGTGGTGGATTTCTGTTGAGCAGCCTTGAGTTGCTCTCTGATGTCATAGAGGGAACATTTGTTGCTGCAAGCTGTGAACTCCTCTGAGTTAACCCACCCAGTACCCCTGACGTACGATACACGTCACAACTTCTTTCATGCTGAGACTCACCGACGTGCATCGTATGTCAGACAATTGCAAGGTTTGTCGTTTGCACATTTTTCAAGATTAGCGGGTGATTTTTGGTAGGCATATGTGGGAGACCTTCCTCTACCCCCAGCAAGGTGGCAACACTGCCTGACCCTGTTCAACCCCCCCCTCGGGGGGTGCGCGGTTTTCTTGCAACTCACCTGTTAACAGTGACCTGGCCAGTAAAGACACATACCACCACGGTCTTTCTGACGACGAAATTCAAGGCGAAAGTGATTCCTGATGTGAAGGACAAAGATTATGTGGCACCAGAGTTAGTAATGAACAGAAGTAAAGAGGAGGTAACATCACCAAGTTGGGTGCATTATGCTGATGTATTTGGTAAGGGAACAACACTTATATCACTTATATTATTGTGTGAAAAGCAGTATACTCTTGTACTACATATAAATTCGTACCAAATAAATAAATGTCTATGAGGCTGTTTGGTTTTGGTTAAGCTTCCCTCGCAATGGGATTGTATTCTACGGAGCGTGGCATGATAAAAAATGGTAGTCTGGTGAGGGACCTCTTACCTGTTTGGAATATTTTTCACTTCAGGTGAGCACCTTCTCGCTGAATTTTCGATGTTTCTAACCAAAAGCAAAGGTTTGAGCAAAAAAAAGATAAGTTGAAAAACGGTCAGGTTCTGGGGGTGTGGTGGGTAAAAAAGCGGTTGGGACTGGGTGAGTTAATGGAAATCCAACTGTTGTCTCTCGTGTCAGGGCGCTTGCAGGAAGGGTGGGCCCTGGGGATGGAGGGTGTTGGTGGAGGGCTTGGCTGGACTGGAAATGGGCGAGAAGTGTGTGGTGGCGCTGCTTTTTGTGTGGGAAATTTGCTCACTGCGCCAATCTGTTGTGGGGTAGTATGGGCAGCCAGGAGGTGACATATGAGCTGGATATCTTTATCCAGGTCTCCTGTTGGGTTATGAATTGTGAAGACCCTGACAGCACTGGGGAGAATCCTGACCAGGGTGGTGAAAATATGTTGTTCCGGGGTTTCCTTGCTGCGCTCCGGGTATGCGGCGGTGACGAGTCGCCTGGCCTGGACAAGTGAGTCATCAAGGTTTCCGTCGTAGGAGAGGGAGTCGAGCTGTGCTAGCGCCACGAATCTCTTTAATGAAGGGGTGACTGCTTGAGTGTTAAGCTTGGTGAATTCCGCCCATGTCAGCTCCAGGACAATTTTAGGTCCAATTGTGGCTACTGCATTGCCCAGAAGTGGTAGTGTTACTGCTATTTTCTGTCTGTCTGTCCAAAGGCTATGTCTAACAGTGGTTTTACTATTTCCAAGAAAGTGTGGATGTCGTATTGCTCGGGGTCGAACTTAGGTATCTGGATGTGCGGTTTTTGCCTAAGTTTCCCCTGTTCCCTGTTGCCACCCACTGGGTCAAGAACCACCGCTGGGAACCAGTGTTATGCTGCATGTGTAAGATACGACTTCTCGTCCCTTAGACACGGAGCCTAAAGCAGGGTCCTCTTTTCTAGACCGGGTTGTGTATCTTAACCCCTCCGTGGCCAATGATGTGAAATTTTCTGTGCACCCCAGGGCGGCAGGGGAGCCATTTTTTGAGGTTTCGAAAATCGATTTTTTTTTCTTGCCATAATGAAGAGAAAGTTCAGACGCACCTAAAAGTGCAAATCCCAGCTTCCTACACCCATTCTGTGGCTTGCAATGGAGCGCGAAAGTTGCAGGAATATCGGCAACCAATATCCGTCGCCGATACGTGCTGCCGCGTTGCAACTTTTTTTTTTTTTTTTGCCAAAAACAATGCGAATGGTGCTGAAATGTGGGCATATAGGATATGATGATATCGAATGATTTCGGTACATAATATGTTAGGAATGGCTGGAAAAACAAAAAAAAATATTATGAATATTTTTTCACCTCTTTGATATAAATATGTTTATGGTAGTTTCGAGCTATTTTTTACGTTATTGTTGTGCCCATGCTTGGAAAAGGGAGTGGAAGGGTTGAATTTTCAGTCCTAAATGAGAAAACTGCATGTCCTACAAGGCTACGCTCTCCCACGGGAGATGAAAGTGGAGGATCAGAACCGATTAACAATACGGAAGTTGGGTCGCAACTTCCAGCTCCCACACGACGTGCATGGCTAAAACCATAATCGTAATGCAGTTTCAAAACTAAGAATATGTCTAATTATTACGAGGAAAAGCATTTTTTTTTTTTTTCAGTAATATCACGTTCACCTTTCTCTATCATTTTACCTTGTTACAAACACAATATATGTTGCTGTCTTGTAAACTGGGTGGTTGTGTGTGTTTTGCAAGGGAGGAAAAATATTATATTTTCTGTCTGGGTCGAGATAATGGGTGTAACTATGTGTTTTTAGGCATGGCCACGAGCAAAAAAATCATACATCCACTCCTCACAGCAGCAGGTGGTGAACTGAAGTCTGAGAGAGGATTCGTGAGAGGGTGAACTGAAGGTCAGTCTCATGTCCCAGATGTTCGTTCACTTCCCGAAAGTTTTCACAGTTTTCTACAAGTCGCACTGCATCGATTGATCCAAACCATTACAACAAACCTGAGCAAAAAGGTGAAGATACCAGGACAAAAATGTATTTTTCACTTATTATCATGTCTTTTTGTTTGTGCCTGTATTAGCTTATAATCATAAACAGATGGTTGTGTGTGTTTTGCAAAAGGAGATAAAGATGAAATTTCTGCCTGGGTCGAGATAATGGGTGTAGTTTTGCTTGTTTAGGCATGGCTGGGAGTGAAAAAAATGAAAATCCACTCATCAAAGCAGCAGGCTCTGAACTGC
This sequence comes from Birgus latro, assembly GCA_018397915.1. Lineage (NCBI taxonomy): Eukaryota > Metazoa > Arthropoda > Malacostraca > Decapoda > Coenobitidae > Birgus > Birgus latro. The sequence continues at coordinate 1,054 of JAGKTI010033265.1, read as the reverse complement.
TTGATGGGGTGTTTGGGAGTGTACTGTAGGTCAGTCTGAAGACAGTCAGAACATTTGTTGACTTCTCAAAAGTTTTTGAAGTTTTTTATAGGAGGCCGGCTGCTGCTAGAACGTCCGGGGGCCTTCATCAGGAGGCCGGGCCGTAACTGGGTCGTTCGGGAGTGGTCTGAGGGCGCTGTGATGTGGGTCTCCTTCATGAGGGGCCGGGGGGGGGGGG